>JASANE010006153.1:0-149898 GCA_030248225.1 Trileptium ribeirensis | reverse complement strand
TTCTTCATCAGTTCATGCTATTGCTTGCGGGAATTTCGGGAAATGGGAAAATAGGGAATTTTTGGAATGGAAAAGCCGGGAATTGTCCGGAAAATAAAAAATATTTGGGAAGGACAAATCGGGAATTGTCGGCAAATGAGAAAATCCAGAATTTTTTGGCAGGAAAAGTCGGGAATTATCGGGAAAATCGGAAATGTTTGGGAAGGAAAAGTCTGGGGTTGCCTCGAAACGGGAAATAGGGTGTTTTGGGACGGAAAAGTCGGAAATTGCGGGAAAAGAAAAATCGGGAATTTTAAGAAGGACAAGTCGGGAATTACCGGGAAAATCAGTCATTTGTAGCAAGCATAAGTCGGGAACTTGGGAAATCAGGAATTAATGGGAAGCAAAAGTGGTGAATTGCCCGTAAAATCAGCAATATTTAGGACGTAAAAGTCGCGAATTACCGGGAAAACCGCGAATTGAGTAAACAAAAATTCTAGAAACGGGAATTTTGGGGCAATTGTCGGAAAAATCGTGAATTTTGGGAAGAAAAAGCCAGGAATTTTCGGGAAACAGAAAAAAATCGGGAATTTGTGGGAAGCAGTGGTAGGAATTTTCGGGAAACTTGAAAATCGGGAATGTTTGAGAGGAAAAATCAGGAGTTTTTCGAAGTGTATAAAATCAAGAATTTTCGGGAATTTTTTGGGAACAGAAAATTGAAAATTTTGGGAAGGAAAAGTCGGAATTTTTCGGAAACGGGAAAATTGGGAATTGTTTTGGAAACAGAAAATTCGAGAATTTTCGAGAAAGAAAATTTCTTTCCTAAAATTATCGAAGCTTTTTGAAGGAACATTTCTTTCCCAAACATTTCCAGGTTTTTAGGAAGGAAAATGTCCTTCCCTAAAATTCTCGAATTTTAAGAAAAACAATTTTATCTGTGTTTATAGAAGACACAAATAAACATGAAATGTATTTTGCCACGGGAAACGGAAAGCCCCTAAAGGTGATATGGGCCAAATAGGTTACCATTAGGGGCCGGACATGATATGGGTAGAGCTTGGTGCTGGGCGGTCCAAGGCAGCAGCCAACCGAGTTAGGCCTAGGCTTAGCATATGGCTCATATAGAGACTAATACAGCTAGCTTAGCATATCGAGAACGCATAGTATGCATTTTACTAACGCCGGCGTTGACCGCTACATTTTACAAAAATTAGAAAAAATCCAGCTAGATGCTCATTGAAATGAAGTTTGCTGTACCGGGAAATTAAATCTCTGCGCACGCCACATATCGTGACTTCTGCAGAATAACCGGTCTAAACAGTCTCGATTCTCGAAACGTTAGACCGTTGCTAGGTCTTCACAGGAACGTTTCGATCTAGTTAACCTGTTGACAATATGTAACAAAATTAGCGCCACATTACAGACCCTATCGTACATGTTTGAGGTATTTTAAGAACATAATTAAATGTCGCATCCAACAAGTTTTAGAGCCACAATTCTGCGGACAGTATCGCACAAGCTTTAGGAACATAACTGCAGCCGTATCGCATGACTTTTAAGGACATAGCAGCAGCTAGTATCCCACAAGTGTTAGGGTCATAATTGCAAGCCACATCCATTAGCGAATCCGGGAGTAGGGGGCTCGCGCCGCCCGGCAGACGTAGGTTGGGTAGTCAAAAATTTGAAAAAACACAAATATGTTAGAACTATAATGCAGTTCAAGAATGGATCGAGGTGTGAGCCCCCGTTTAATATTTCTAGATGCCTCATTCGCCACATTCCACACTTTTTAGGGGCATAAACTGCAGGCAGTATCCCACAAATATTAGGGACACCATTGCAGAAGGCGTCCAAGAAGTTAAAGGAACATAATTGATGGCCATATCCAACAAATTTTAGTGAAATACTTACCGGCAGTACATAAGCCACAAGTTCTAGGGATAGTTGTTTAATGAGCCACAAGCACTAGTGCCGAAATAGAACTCTAATGCCCATCCCACCACAAGAAACATTTCGATGCAACCAGGAAAACAAAGTTACAAAAGCACAGTTAGTCTTTAATATGTCGTAGTCACTAAATGGAATATGACCGTTTTGATGATACTACAGAAAAGTCGACGGTATCTTGGATACCATATAAAATCATTTAGAAATGATGACTGCTCTATACTATATTGTTAACGGCGTTTACGCTGGCACTACGTGGAAAAAATCAATATTGCGGATGTTTTATAACGTGAAAAGAAAAAATAGTAAAGGAACTAATTTAACTGCCGAAACAAGTATACAGTTGAGGACAAATATGGAGTGACCTTATTTTTTCAATTTTGTTCTCTTTTCACACCGTTAAACAGTTTTCAATTAAAATATTTCATGACAGCAATGAGTAAATACTTTTGCCAGTAAACGGGTAAAAATATGACAACTTTGCAATATCCTCAACTACTGCGATTCCTACACAAAAACTTTTAAACGAAAAACCCTGTCTGAACTTGCTTAATGTTGCTACGTACGAATCATTCTTTCCGGTGCGATGTTTTGTATACAATTTATATCAAAACCACCACATAAATGAACTGTAATCTACTTTTCTGCCGCGTAATGTCTCACACTTTATGTAATTTATTTTTGACACCATCTTGTATTTGTCGCTGAATGGTTCGAAAACTATTGCATTATTACAACCAACATGGGTACTTACCAGGTTAAAAAACTGATTGCATTCTTGGGTCTTTCCTGGAATCTAACAGCCCAGAATTGCTCAATTTTGACGACACAGCGGAAATTTTGACACGATTCGACCTGGCTCGACGAGCCGGTTCAGAAAAGACCGTTTCGGTAATATTTATCATTTTTTCGTTTCCAATGGTTTCTTGGTACCCGAAATTTTCGAAATTTATAAATTATTTGAAGCGGCTCGTCCAGCTGTGTCGACTAGTATTTAAATTTCCGCTGCCAAATTCCGGCTGCGGGGGACCCTATCAAAGTGCCGAATGTTTTGCCACTGTACTCAAGCATTGGTTTACGTTGAATTACATGCAGACATTTTCATTTATCATACAAAAACCAAATATCTGAACGATTCAACGACTCAGAACTGAATACGCTTTAACTCGTTCTTCCAAATGCCACTGGGCACTAGCGTATTAAATTCGCTAAAACAGCGTAGCTGGAGTAGTGTGGGAGCCATGGACTCTCAACCAAAACATATGAAAACGCAAATATCAGCGTTTCCTATTGTTGTGCTATGAATTAATTGCGTGTTATATTGTAGGGATTTATGGTGAAACGCTAACCTAACTCTGTAAGTTGTTGTGACGTACTTCTTTTAAGAGAACAAAAACTTAGTTCAAGCAATAATACTCTAATACCGGCGCATTTCAGAATGAATAGCTTGTTTACTTCCGAATTTAGAAATTTAATAATTAGCTTAACCATGCAGGCGCGCCGTAAGAGGGTGGGCGGAGGGACGGTCCTTCCCATTTTTTACTGCCAAACGTGACAAATATAATATATTTAAGCGACCGGCAAGCTCCAATTTTTTGCCAGCCCCTCTATTTCTGACGAGCTTGGGACGCCCTGTAAACCATTTGATACGGGAATTCAGTATATGTTGAGGATGAGCTACCAAGTCTAATCGTAATTAAAATTATAACCCTAGCTGAATTGAATAAAGCTGAATTTTTTGCCAGCCCTTTTATTTTTGAAAAGCCTTCGACGGTCTGCACACATTTGATATGGGAATTCACTATACGATGATCTACCAGTTTTACCGTGATTAATATAGATTCCAAGCTGAATTGAATGAAGCTAAATTTTTTGCCAGCCCTTATATTTTTGAAGAGCTTTCAACCCTCTGCAACCATTTGATACGGGAATTCATTATACGATGATCTACCAGGTTTACCGTAATTAAAATAGATACCCAGCTGAATTGTAAGAGTTCATAGCAACTAACCGAATTTGCTTGTTCAATTAAGCCTTTAAAGCACGACTTAATATGGCTATACATCGTGTTCTCACTTTTACCGTAATTAAAATAGATACCAAGCTGAATTGAAAGAGTTCATAGCTACTAATCGAATTTTCTTGCTCAATTAAAGCCTTTAAAGCACGAATTAATATGTCTATACATCGTGTTCTCACTTTCTCAGTTTTACCGTAATTAAAATAGATACCAAGCTGAATTGACAGAGTTCATAGCAACTAACCGAATTTTCTTGCTCAATTAAGCCTTTAAAGCACGAATTAATATGTCTATACATCGTGTTCTCACTTTCTCAGTTTTTCGCGGTTCTTTACAAAAAAACGATGCAGGTGATAACCGGAATTGTGAATAGAACTTTCTAGAGGTCAACAATATCCTCAAAAGAGCTTATGGATAGCCTCTAAACTCGAGTGTGAGATTTTGATTATCTATTTTTAAACGGGTTACAGCAGCGTAGGTTTTATTACCGATTTGCATGAATTTTAAAATTCCAGGTGGGCATGTAAGGTTTTTCCAGAATATTGTCGACCTCTAAAAGGTTTTATTTGCAATACTGCGGACCGCATGTGCATTGTTTTTCATTAGAATCCGAAAAAACTGGGAAATTAGGAAGTATCAGACTAAAAACACCGACAATTCAGCTATGAAACAACCGACAAACCTTCTGTCCTAGCACAACAGTTTGCTTTCCTGTTGTTAAAACCGTTGTTTTGTGTTCTAGTGAGCTCCTTTATACTTTTAAAACCCAAATTACGACTTAAGTTTCATCCTTCGAATGGCCTAATCAAAATTTATCTTAGTTACACATATCGGTCGCCGTTTTCGAATTTGCGATGTGACGTTAACATCCGAGACTAAAAACTGAACTAATAACAGTAATCTACACAAAACATATTAAGCTAGCTTTCTTCAGTATAACCTATTTCGTGAGGTGGAATTTAAATCATATCGCAAGTTATAGACGATGTGTATGCGATTCAAAGTCTAAGAAAAATCCAACTCAGCGGCTGTGACAAAAACATGAATAGTAGAAAATTTTTTATATATCAACGTTAGGCCTTCGGCAAAAGCTATGTAAGCCGGTGTATAAAACGTCAAAACGTATCTATTGCGTTTGTAGCTTCAGCAATCTTTTGCGTCCAAAATGTAGGCCGCTTAGCATCGACAAAGCCCAGTTTAGAGAAAAATTGCAACGCACCGTCGTTACCCGGTGCAATTTCAGCAAGGATCGGTTTAATTTGAAGACCATGCATTTTGCGTACAAGATCAGCTATAACAATTTGTCCGAATCCTCGTTTACGAAAGTCAGGCTGAACAAAAAGTGCCCCAATTGTTCCGCACCGATTAGTCATGACATGCGCCACTGTCGATCCAGTCGCTCGGTTCCTGATGCACGACGTTGGAAGTTTGGCGAATAAATGAGTAAAAACGACTTCAACACCGTCGTAAGTGTACGGCCAGGTTTTGCATACTGACTGAACATCGCACGACGTAAGTTGGTCCAACTTAAAGTCCGCATCCAGTGTTGGCAACACCATCTCATGTATTTCGGCAATAGTCGCATAGGAACAAATAAGTGTTGTACAAGGTTGCTCATCATCTGGTACCCTATAATTCATCGATTGTCCAAAGATTTCCCAATGTTTCACAATAACGCTGTATTCTGGCTGATGTTGCTGTGCCACAATTAAGTTACGATCAGTCCAGTTAACCGGTACAACTGTTAGCCATCGAGCGAATTTAGCTACACTATTAGGCGAATCATCGACGATGTAAAAGTGAACAGAATTCGATGGGGGAATTATGGTTGAATGTGACTCTGCGTCTGACATAGGAGACGATGCATCATTAGCCAGACCTCTATCCTGCTCTGGCTGCCGGATGTTATACGGAATAAGACCAAACATTGTTGGATTGTCCTTGCTATCAACGATCAGCCGCGAAAGCGGCACGACATCGAAACGATTTACGAATTCGCAAATCAGCCTTGCGCGACTTGCGCGCAGTGAATGTCGCAAACATGACAGCGCCAGAATGGTTGAATACATTGCTGGTTCAACAATGTACGCTGACGACATCATTACTAATATAATTCAAAGCGCATTGTGTTTTTATTTAACTATATAAAAGCAGAATGATCACAATAAACTTATTTTAATCATCTAGAATTCCTTTAAAACAGATAAGTCCATTTCGGCCATGTTTATGTCAAAATTTTTTTTAGATTTTTCTAGGTTACCAATAATAGTTTAGTACATAAATTTTTTAATTTTTCTCGATAAATGTGCAATTTTATATATCACTCGAACAGCTAAGTTCATGAATCGGCTCATGGATTAAAAAATAATTTATGTTAAAGACTTAAGTGTGCCCAAATCCTGTTTCCGAAACAGTATCAGCAAAAGTCCAACTGTTGAAAATATATAAAATGTTAGAGGACATTAAAACTCTTCAGTTTTCATGATGATTTATATATTCCTATTATATGTCTTGATAAAATATGTTTCACGTCCGGCTTTTGCATGTGCAGTTATCAACGTCACCTGGGTTTTTACATGTTCAGTTTACAGGTATATATACATCATCCAGGGAGTAACCGGAATTCCGGTTCCGGTTCCGGCGAAAATCGTGTTCCGGTTGCGGTTCCGGCAAAGGGCAAAAACCATACCGGAACCGGAATTCCGGTTTAAAAATTTTGTTTGAAATTTTCCACGTTTTTGCTTTATCCTGCAATCCAAACATATGTAATATATATTATACAATGATCAAGCTCCAATACAACCAAGCAAAAGAAAAGATTAACTAACCAATTTGCCGTGTGAAACGTAAGTAGGGCACATAAATTGAGCAGGAATTTTTCATAATAACCTGCAGGAGTTTGTTAAATCAAAGCCAGGTCGATGCTTGTAGCAGCTATTTTACACATCCAGAAGTCTGTGGGATACGTTTGTATTAAACCGGTCCAACTCGGTAACAGAGTACGTATGGCTTACGCAGAAGTACTTAGGGTATGCTTGGCTAACATAAATTCAGCCACCCGCCAGTGCGCTTGTAAACTTGGTAAATCAGTTTAACTTGAAGTAAACTAACGTTATCTGCAACGCAGCTAGAAACTACTTTCTTGGCAATGAACTGTATTTATTGAAACTGTGCGAGCAGTATCACAGTGTGTCTCATTTATAGCATTCTGATTAGAAAGTTATCATCATTATGATCTAACTGACGGGCACTGTTTATCCAACGCTAGCCTAAATAGTGTCTCTGACCACTGATCAGAAAATTACCTTCTATCTATTATTTTATCTTAGAATCATATAAACCAATAATTTTAAGTTTCCTACAGAAGAACATGCAACAAACGTATGTGTAGTAAAGGGAGACGACTGGAGACAGAGCGAAAGTGTGTATTCTACGCTCCAAGCTTTGTAAGCACAATCGATTTGACGCAGTATACGCAATGGTGTATAGTGGAAGACATTTTGTGCTCTGAATGTCCAAAACCGACATATTTGATCGATAAATAAATATTATTAGCTTCCTCAGTGTAAAGTTTCAGAAAGGCAATAATACCATCGCAATACATTAAGTTTAATGTAAAGCTTATTTTTAATGCATTTTAAATCCACTATACCTTCATTTCTACCGTCATCTGTTTTACTATATAAATTTCTAAGACCAGGTTCCGGTTCCGGATCCGGTTTAAATGGACGGTTCTGGTTGCTGGTTCCAGTAAATTTCGGTTCCGGTTATTCCCTGACATCATCATATAAAACTAAGGTGACGTTAACTCCACATGTAAGCGCCAGGTGAAAATATACATTAGCAAGACATATAGGAATATATAAATTAAATCCAGGAAAACTGAATCGTTATAATGTCCCCTAACATTTTATATATTTTAAACAGAAGATCTGCATAAAACAGCAATGCACTGACATACTTACATATCAAATTGTCTTACTGTGAATCGCAACATAAAGTGAACTAGAAGGATCGTTATTTTTATATCATAATGCTGCCGATGAGAAGCAGTCAGTTGATTGGGTTTTACTTTTTTTCGGAGCTTTTAGTGTTATTTTAACGCCAATATAATACAGAAACGTCGAAAAATATTGTGTCAACAAAACAAGGGTATAGGTAAGCTCTTTTGTTTTTAACTAATAAATTTCTACTTGGTCATTTAGATTAGTTTTTTCACACATAATAAAGATTGTCTTGTCTTGTCTACCACAAGAAATCGATCCATTTGGCAAAAATTGAATTCTAAAACAAGAAATTGAAAGATAAGCGAGAGTACCGTAAAATCAAGCAAAAAATTTCCTACTGTGAACCAGGTTGCTCCTAGAGTGAATCAGGCCCACAACATGTATCAACACGTTGTCCTAAAATGTTAATTAGTAAATAATAGGATATATTTAGGCAAACAGCTATCGTTGATTGATGCACATTACCGATACAAATTTGGATTCATCGTATAATTTAGAATCACCCATTGACCATGTTTTTGTATCTTTTTAGCTGATATTTCTTTATTTACAAACAGATTACAAGTTACCATCACTCCCCGATACCCTCGACCAAAGAATGTTTATAATTCAGAAGCGTCTAACAATCGAATTTGTGTTAAAATTTGCTATAACCTTTGAGATTACCCTAGGTAATAACAACTAAACTATTAATTGTTCCTCTGCTGCTGCGTGAGTTTTGAGTAAACTAAAAAAAACTGCGGTAGCAATTTTTATGAATTTTTCAGTGGTTGAACAAACTAGAACGGGGCATTGAATAGTATATGACCTAGACTCAGCTTGTCTTTCCAAAAGACAAACATTTTTGCTTGCTTTATCCGCAAAACTCGGTAACTAAATACCACGTTGGGGCGGAGGAATGAAATAAAGACTCAAACTCCGAGCGCTGTAGATGTGCTCATTGATCAGTCTTGGGTCTGAATATTAGAAATCACATAATTTAGCGTTACCGGGCCGACGAACCAATATAAATATTTTCCGCTTGGTTTCCTATCTTCCCACTGTTTAATATTATATACAGTGCATAGGAATTGCCTTCCAAGATTACTAAAGCGTAGTGGTTAGAGCGTAAGGTTTTGATCCAAACCCACTCCAGGATCAACTCCCACTATGGCAAATAATATTGTTTTGTCACTTGTGAATTGCCACTGCTTTGACCGTTGATACCCTAAACCAACATCTAATAGCCTGCAATTTTCATTAACATAAACTATTTACCACACTTCTGTGAAACCATTTCCTGATTTTAGACAAACTATTTTCTCGATTATATCGGTCAAAGATGTCGCGAGAAAATATTAGCTATGGACACTCACGCTTTGTGCTATTCGACTCGTTTAATCGAATGATTTTAAATTCTACTTCAATCGCTATTCAAAGTTGCCAATTTCCCTAAGTTATTTTAAAAGATAACAATGAGTCGCCGCCCACAAAAAGAAACGATAAGACACCGCCGAAAAAAGAAACGATAAAGCCCCTAATATATTCTTGATCGTTCTGTATGCTCCAACTAGTTAAATTTGAGATTAGTACAGCATTTCAAACCTCCTCGGGAAACACGCGCTTTAATTAAAGCGACCCGCAGTGCAATGCAAGCACCTTGGAGAAAGCGTGGTCTAGTGGTTTAGAGCACAATTCCACCATAGCAGAAGTTAGAAGTTCAAACCTCTTCGGCACCTGACTATTTTGTCTTTTATTGCGTCCGCAAGTAAAATGGTGCTAACGTATAGAAACGACATCCAAGTGAAATAGCACTAATGAAAAGGTGATCAAAGATAATGCTATGTCATTGTTTCTGTTGATGTGACTTGATAAATGCTGGATTTATCTGCCAAGGTAGAGTCTACACATTTTCACAAATAATAACGAGCAGAACAACTGCTGCTCGGGTTGTAAGATAACTGGCTTCAGGTTGAAAATATTATCACAAGTTACCTTATTTCGAAAACACTAATTACCGGCATAGTGATAACAATTTTTTTTAATTTACATTGCGGTTCCTTGGCACCCGCTTCGACACCCACTAAAACGTTTTCAGGAAGTTAAAGTCAGGGAACCCCGTGTTTGAAATCAGGGTTTCCGAATTCTGACTGGTTGGCATCAAATAGTGGAACCGCCAGGTTCCCCGTTGGAGTATAGATTGAACATTGTCAAAATGAAGTCTAATTTATTCAATGCCAAAAGCTAGAAAAGTTAATAAATCGCATTATAAACTCTGGCATTTTTGTGTTTATGAAATATATCCTATAATCATTAAAAACAGCTGAGTGCGAAAGTTCGGGAGTCCGCAATCTCTCGGCTAGTATTACGTGTCATATAGCGGTCTTAACTTTCACTAAGGCTTAAGGTTACAATATCGCGGGCGGCCTAAGATTGGACATAGCTTACGCCCCTCAACTTGACTTTGGCCTCTGTTTGGTTAACATGACTCTTTATATAATTTTTCAACATTCTAGCCTAAAATATGGTTCATACTAGGGCATTCTTGGTCCACTTTGGGAATAGGGCGTCCAGACTAGGAGTTGGTCTTAATGTGATCATGTTTGGACACTTCCTACAGGTAAAACTATTAATTACTCGAACGTGTTCATAATCCAAAAAAATTTCCCATTGTTGAAGAAAAATATATGGGGCTGATGGTGATGTTAGCCAATTTGTAAGACATACAAATGCTTTGTTGTTGAGAACGTTTAGTGCAAAGAAGTGCTTGTCACTTCGGATAACTGCTTTGTCAAAAAGCCATAAACACGGGCAACATCTCCTTAATTACGTTATGAATTTTATTTTGGACAAGTCATCGGCTGTGCCGATATGTATTTCATGTCAAGAGGTGGAAATAACTCAAACAGGATCCGGTTATCTGTGGACACGACTTAAAAAATATAACGGTTAACCCATATGACGTTATATGAGGATATAACAGATACTATTACTGATGCACTAACTTTGTAAGCAATGATATGGACAGATGATAAACATTAGAAAAATATATTCTAACCATAGTCGCGACTATACATGTTACGGGGTGTTGTGAGTGCACACATTTACCTGTGAACGCTACACAACCCGAAACACACTTAACAAACGTTTTTGACAAATCACATTGCTCTAGTGGAAACATTGAGCCGAGTTCGGTATATATTATGCCATCAGAAAAACATTATTGCCAATAAGATACAGCTGTCGATTTTCTTATTCGACAAAACGAATCATGTCTAGTTCACCCGCCCCTACAATGGAGGAATCAACCACATCTTCTTAAATTAAATTGTATTTGGTGCAAACTTTTGCCACCACGGCGGATTGCCCCTGAGCCTCGTGCACGATAACACTATGCTATTTAGAGGCTGTTCCTCGGCTTAATTGAGCGAATAAGACCAATGCAAAACCAGTAACCGCATGACATGCCCGGTAAGCAACAAGCTACACAACGTACACTGTAGCAATTTATCACTTTATACCCGAGAGAGTCGATCTGATCAGGGAATACCAATTATTTAATAATTCCGGAAGCCAATTATTCGCTTTTGAAAGCCGACGGAACCTGGATGCCTAAGATCTGTTTAGTTCAGCCCGAGATTGGACAATTTAAAAGAGCGCCCAGGTCTAAGTTATTCTTTTTTTGTAACGTAGCACCCCTCAGACTCTAAGTAGAAACGGTTATTTTAATGCAATGCTACTCGGCTGGTTCAGAAAGCACCCACTTAGGTCGTTTATAATTTTTTTGAGTCCTTGTGGTTTCCAAATTTTTTCGCGATGCAGAATTTGTTGTTTGAATTGCATAAGAGTTGAGCCAACCGGTTCAAAAATAAGATGAATCTGTACCCGCTGGCTGAGATATAACAGATAAAATAATCAACACCTAAATTCATTTGCCAGGTAACTGCAAGTAATATAGACCCAACAATTTTTTCTGTCGTTAAGATAAAACAATAAGTATATACTAAATTTCACGTAATAACTTGGAAACCAGCTCAAATTATACAGAAAAATACGTAACGACAATAGAAGTTTACTAAATGTAATACCATGCTTATGTCACAGCCATAAACGATTTTAAAGCTTCCTTAAGGTTTCCTCTATGTTCTCGCAGTTTTCTTTCAGCCATTATTTTGCTAACTTCAAGTTCGTTCACCTGAAACAGACACGTAATTTTAACTGTTGCCTAATTTCAAACGAAAGTCTCATATATATAGATACACATATAATTTTTCAGTTGTTTTGTTCATAAGGAATAACGGACAACTATGGCAATAGCGATCATTTTATACAATTTTGCAATTATGGCCCGTGTCAACTTTAGGGGCCGAAGTATATTACATGCCGTTCCCGATGTACTAAGCTACGGTCCCTATATGAACCATGAACTAAGGCTAAGTCGGTTCGCTCTAAGCTGTTTTTTCTAACGTTAAATCGTCCGGCCCCTAAAGTTGAAATGGTCCATTATTATAACATGATGCACAGCACCCGCGTCCTAAACTGACTAACCTTAACCTTCGCCCGCTGGCCCTCCTATTTTGTAATTTTGAAAGAATTGCGTTATCGAACTCTATATAATCGTAAAAATGTGCTATTTTCTATTCGCGATCATCAAAATGGCTTGTGAACGAAATCTTCAGCAAATCCAAAACACTATGTTCACGAACAATTATAAATGACAAACTACAGAAATATTTGGTTTATGACTTCACATTTGTATTGCATTTGTTCACAAATAAAGAATAATAAAATTAAATCTAATAACTGTCATGGAACCGCTATTGCTAGATTGCTAATCGCTACTTCTGGGCTAGCAGTGAATGTAAAACTGTTCACTTATTGCATAATGGATGTGGAGTTTACATCTGGTTTCACTACATTCAAATCAATACAAACCATAAAAGCGTACACAATTAAAGTGGAGCCGTATACTAGAAACGTATTGGCCAATTCAACGATTTCAGCCTGAGGGGAGTATTAAACCATAATGTAGGCTGTACCGTTTTTGATACACCTAGGTGCGCCCCATATATCAATGTCTTAAATAATATGACTTTCGAGAAGAGAATTGCCAAAAAATTCGAGTGCACCCAAGCAAACACATTTAAAAGCAATTATATACCAACATGTGTATGCCTGGTCGTTCACACACTTGCGCATCACATATATATTTGATTTGCTGGTTTTCCAGCTATAGGGGGCGTTCACACAAAAACGTGTTCACTGCACATTGTAGCGCGTGTGACCACTATTGCTATAAAACATTTTTAAACATGTACAAGCAGTATTTAGCATTGTTGTTACATAGTGTAATAGCTGCGCCGTTTGCACGTTTTTTGTAAGAACAATGTTGGTTGTTGCTACAAATATTAATAGGTTTTGTAGAAATAGTTAATATTGGTTCGCCATTTTAATTGTAGCACTAATCGTGAACATTGATAAAATTTAATGAAATAAAAAAAGTGTAGCGCCGCTACAAATTTTGTTGCAATAAGCATTATGATTGATACAAATTCAGTCGATATAAACATGACAATACAGTTACAGTGTGCAGTGAGTGCCCTCATTTCACTGCATTTCTGTTCGTGAACTGCAAAATTTTAAGCTACACACTCATATAACTTTAAGCTACGAGTTTTGTAACTATAACGTTTAGCCGAAATATTAAACTACAGTAAAAAACAAAGTAAAGACGTCCTAAGACAAGTCATTCGCGATAAGCAATCGAACATGTTAACTTTACACAAACGACTCGCGAAAATTTTGCTTTAATTTCTTACTGTAACTGTATGATAGCATTAAAACTGTAGCGCAAAAAATATTATGTGGCGTATTACGTCATTCCATATACAATCACGCATGGAAATAACTACGTATCAGCTGCGGTTACACGCATTTCTAGCATCCTTTTGGACGTATTAATTCTGTCTACTATACGCCGCAGTCGCATCGAATTTTGTCACAGACCCGACTCGAGTAGTTGAGTCAAAATTGGGTCTACTGATGGGCCCAAACTGTTGATGCATAGCATGTTCTATCTAAGTGCAGTACAGGGCAAAATATACAGGAAAGCAACACATAGTGTTAAACATCGTTCACTGTTTTCGTTCTTTAACTATTAATAATAGTTAAAGCAGCACGTATAGAATATACTTTGAGAGACTGCAGTCTTATCGGATCTGAAAATTTGAACCCTGTATGCGGTCTGTACTGTCGACGACTTAATCGTAGTATAATACATCTCATTTAAAATGCATAAGGTCTTCTTCCGAAACTACCGTCTTCTTAGAAATGAACGTGTAAGGTACTAAAAAGTTAAAAACGTAGCTCGGACATAAAAATTGCTACACAGCTATCGAAAAATCAAGAAAAGTCATCATTTAATAAGAGATTTAGAACCATTTCTGGAATAAAATTAAATTATGCTTTCGAACTATAACTGTAAAACTTAATGCAGATGCCGCGCTATGATTAATTTTCGGACTACTTTTGAGCAGAAAATGAAGGAAAAAATTACGAACAAGACGGTCCAGCGACAAATGGTCAAGAAACGCAAGGGTTGAATGGGCTATGTACCGTTGAAACAACTTACAACTTACTATTAAATCAACATCTTCTTGTCGGATAATTACTTTAGCAAGTTCTTTTTTGCGTTCTGCATGTTTTACACGTTCGGAGTCTAATAATTGAACAGCCTTAAATAATATTGCGCAGCTTCTACGTACGTACATGCAAAATCAGCCCATTTTAGATGAACTATATATATGCAATAATATTGCTTATCAACATCGCTTAGTGCAATAATACGGCCGAAATTATTAAAATCTCTGTGATATTATGATATAATCCGATGTAAACCGAAGAGATTGAAGCCTGACTCTACCTCAATTATTGCCTAACTCATTACTTATTCTAATTAAATATTAATACTAAGCGCCTAGGTTGGCGAATTCTCAACTTACCGTAGAAATTGGAGCTTAATAGCGGAAAAAAGAAAAAATCCCAAAACCATACTTTGATATCTTACTGTCTAGCAACGTAATAATGCCACTATATTTACCGCTGCAAAATATAATACAGAAAACGAATGAAATTCCTGGCACGTTGTGCATGAGTAAACTTAAGGTGTTCCCCTACTGTCCATTCTGTTATTGGCGATTAACGATTGCGTGCAACATAGTGAACATGCAATATTGGTATTTTCGGCAACGCA
This sequence comes from Trileptium ribeirensis, assembly GCA_030248225.1. NCBI lineage: Eukaryota > Metazoa > Nematoda > Enoplea > Enoplida > Thoracostomopsidae > Trileptium > Trileptium ribeirensis. The sequence goes on along the minus strand of JASANE010006153.1, from coordinate 134,714 downwards.
CCCAAAAACGTTAAGACACCAAAAATTGTTTCATTAACGAATACTTTAAAACATTAAGTAACAGGTTTGTGACCGTTTGATATTTTGATCTGCAAAATTTTTTATTTATTATCCGACGAAAATTCCCCCGTTTAGTGTTTTAAAAGCTGCACATCGCATGTATATAACGTTCATAAGATATATTATCATAAATAAAACGAAATGTGTTAGCGGAAGGAAAAATGCGGAATATCAGTTGCTACGTTGTGCGTTGTGAAACGAATTCGTGGCCAAACAGCAAAAAAGTGTACCGTGTTAGCAAACAGAAATTACCCCGTTTTGAAATCAGCCGCTCTGCGTTCGCGAACGGAAATTTTTGAATTTGGATTTGGCTATTGCAATGACTGTTTTGTTCTCTAACAGTATTTTATACATTGTGCCAAAAGAGGATAGTAGGCGGCGCAGCTTAATTTTAATCACGCATTAGCCTAGCTTGGAAGCAGTCAAAAGTGGCAAAAGGCAAAACTAGAGATCTATATCATCGCTATAAAATAGCATGTTATTCTTCTTCTCTATCAAGCCGTGGATTTGGTAAAAATTGCATAATATGTCGATTTTAAATGCACTAAAGCGCCAATGGTAGTACAAGCAATCGCGCAGTACTGATACTGCAAAACGCCAGTCATTCATTGTTAATGCGCAACTAAGTTTAAGATGACTCCACCAACCATCTTATTTTGCAAAACGCGATGTGGAATCCAGATCCACGAGCTTTGAAGAGCAAATAGGAAATTCGATTCCGTTCATTGCTAGGGTATACCTAGCGATTTCGAATTAGGTAATGACAGCTTAGTAACATTTCCTAGCTTTAGAATAGAATTCGTCTCTGATCGCGAACAAATTTACTATAACTATCAGGTCATATTAAGTGAAACGGTCCTAATGTTTATCAGTAATTGTTCGCGAACAAAACAATCCCTAATTCGAATCCGACAAAATTTTGTTAGCGAACAAAATAGGTGGTTGCCAACATATTCGTCTGACTACAAGCAGTTCCGTAACTCAGTTCTTTGCAACATTACAAAATAGAATGGTCAGTCGAGTCAGCTTAAGTTTATTCGCGTGTAATAAACAATGTCAATATATCACTTATCAGTGATCATGCTTCATTACACGCTGTGTAATAATGGTTATATTTATTTATGTGCATACATCAATAATTATGTACAATACTCAGTAGTCTGATAAGCAACGCCTCCATCGAGTTTATTTGTTGTATTTAAACAGTGAGACAACATATTGCAAAAGTGAATTTCATAATTGTAGACAAAAGAAAATAAAATAAATAAATATGCACGGTAATTGTTCCATTATAGGAAATACTAGAGCTACGATTCTCACTAGAAATGGCTATCACGTTTATAACAAACCAATATTGAACAATATTTATATATACCATTCGGGAACAAAATGTCGAGTAAGCATTGAACAACTCTCAAAAATTGAAACTAATGGTACAAACAGCAATTTCGGACGAGTATTGGCGAACACAACTCAAGCTTCATTACACACAAGACCTTGGGTAGAGTGAATAACATTGAGTGTTGAGTCTCAATAAGGTAACTGGACTAGTCACTAGAAAAACTAAACTTTTTCTGTTAAAAATGGTGATAACAAAATACACCTTGTTGCATAAATTTGATAAGAGCACAGAATAGACAACACTATTCTGCGGTGCCAGAAGTTTCGGGGTCACGAACGGAGACAGGAGGAGATCAGGGTGCATCAGCCTACCGACATAACTATAGGCTTACTCTAAGCCTTATATAAAATGTGAAACTTAGATAAATATTTAGGCTTAGTATACCAATAACACTATGCTTGTTTTTCACTTTTTTGATTACTGTAGAGGTTTTCTCGTGCTTCTGCATCTAGCATATCAGGCCCGAAACACCCGGTACAACGCAAAAAAACAAACACAACGATTATGTTCAAAACACCATTACTACGTGAAATATATAAAACCCACAGAAGCAGAAGCCTTTGTCGATAGTTCCTTTTCTTCTTGATAGTCGGTCACTTTCTCAAGGTCAGCAGCTCCGCTGTCATGTTTGTGAGCATTTTTCTTTGCAACGGTATCTTCATCTGTAATCATTAATTAACGTGATGGTAATAAAGACAGGATAATAAACTTAAATAGTAGCTAGTAGCTTGCCAAGATGGTGAATTCTGTGTGTTGAATATTCAATAATTTAGAAATACTTAAACAGCTATATTGAGAATTAAATTACAAAATATCAGCCATGTTGCTTGAATAATTAAGAAGGTATATCCGACTATCATGATCGCTATGTGCTATGGGATATATTACTTTGGAAAATGAGATCAAAAACACCCATATAGTTTGAGTAGTTGCGGAAATGTTACCATTTTCGTGATGAGTGTTGACCTACATGGGCCCAATGAAAAAACCAGTTCTGATCCCACCCCGCATCGCGCATAATGGCAATAGAAGCACAACGCTTGTATGTGCATAGAAGATGAATTGCTGTACAAAATGAGAGCAAGACACACATGTTCCTCGAGTGATTACGGAGATACCATTTTCGCGCATTCTAAGTCTCGTAGTCCCATTTTAATAACAGTTTTGACATAAATTCTACTTGCTGAGAGAACCGCGTAGCAAAGCATACATACTTTAATAGAGGCTTAGTCGCTCTACAAAACGAGTGCCATTTAACTCAGGTATTTGCACCGATTGTCGAGTTACAATACGTAACGTGATTTTTGGACAAGTTTATGCATAAGGCACGACACCGAATGCCGTGGTCTGTCTCGATCACCTAATAATTTACTGTAACTCAATCCTGGGCGGCTAGCTGCCACTGAGTAACCGGACCGGAATTTCAATTTTTTTGCCGAAGTCAGAACCCGACCTTACCAACAAAGTAACATAAAAGAACCATTAATGAACCTCTTGTTTGCTTGTGCTGAATGATGAGCATATTATAGGTTAATGCAACGCTCAAACACGTTGGTTTCATACTGATCATTGAATATGTGTTTTACGTTGGTTTCGTTGGGTGTGTTTTTAACACTGTGAGGTGCTGCATTGAGTTATCAATACTGAAGTTGACATCAAAATTGCGAAATTTTAGCATTTTTTCAATCAGCTGTAAGTTCAAAGTTACGGTAATAAAGATTTTTCATATATATCACTTGCATAGCTTGATGCGATTGTACTTAAATCGAAAGTACCAAATTCGGCAAGTAGTGGGGTCCAACAACGTAAAATTTATTGTATCCTTGAAAGATGCTATTTTGTAACTTTCGAAGGTTTTGTTATGTTTTAGGTTAAACAAGTTATGTATGTTTACAAGAAAAACGCTGCTGTAAACAACCACAAATTCTCCTACTAGCACATGAAGCCAAAAATGAGCTGTTTTCAAAATTTGTCAGCTCATGGTGTTAAGCTCCGCTAGTCTGCGAAAAAAATTGCTATCAATAAACTCAATCATGTGTATCGTAGAATTAACTGAAAAAAATACACATTTTTGGCAGTTGTCATAAGATTTAGCAGCATCTCGACACATTTAGGCCTCCACTTAGCGAGTAAGACCCACCACTTCCACAATTGTAAGAATAAGCCACTAATATGCGCGGAAAATTACAGCCAATGCTTCTTGTAATATGTGTACTGCGGGTGTATTATTGCCGTTCTATTGCCTTTAAAGGTACTTAGAACTCTCGATTTTGAATCTCAAAATAAGCAATGAACACAGACTAACCAGGCTCACCCCAGTCACCGAATGGATTACTGTTGTTAGACTGTCTACAGTAATGTGAAATACTCGAAATTACCTTATGTTGTGGTCTCACAAGTGTATGAGAATACACTGACAAAGACACGTCTGTATGGTATATCGCAAGTGACTAAGCAGGAATTGTTGGGCTGTTACTGCAATAACGGCATAGTTAACAAATCCTTTACTACGGAGTACTTCAAAAACATTATACACGCTGATTTTTCATTGATTAGTGTTATTTCTTTGTGCCTTAAAAACTGTTTAGAGCAGCGGTAGATAAATGTGTGTTGAGAAACTAAGCGAACTACAAAGCACAGGTATCTGAGCGAACGAACACAAAGACATAATATATTTCATTGTTATGTTATATAAATCACATTATGGATAATGTTTCAGTTTTAATTTACTTTGTTTGAAAATTTTGATTGGAATTGTGTAACAACTTTTATTACAAAATACATTATGCCGATATCCAAAAAACATGAAACCTGAACTTTGATCCCAGCAAAAATTAATAGAAACCGGAACCGGAATTTCTGTTACTCTCTGCTAGCTGCACATAACAGGTCATAATTAAAGGAAAAGTAAGTATTACTATAATTATTGATAGTTAAAATATCTAACTTCTCAACATTAGAACTTTTTTGTTCCATGTAGGACCAATAATGTCTTATTACATATCGTTAAACGTGTAGTAGTCAACAACCTCGCAAATTATAATGCATACATATAGACGGATGCATCTGAAATTTAGAAAATTTTATTTTTGAGTTTCCAATTTCCAAATTTTCAATCCCCATCTTCGCCTGTTTGGCCGACGGGCCTTTGGGGTATATATTGTACGTCAGAATCATGTCTGGTTCGCTATTTAAAGAAATAGTGTCAAATAAATAAATATACAAAACAAACATTTTAAAAATTTTGTGATTAAACAAAATTTTGATCGACTGCGATTTAGATTGCATCTAGTTTTGGCATTGACTTTATAACATAGAAGAATTGGAACTTCGGTTCTCATGAAAATGGTATTCCGGTTGCGGCAAGAGGAAAAACATTGTTCATTTTAACGTTAGATGTAAAGATCCGGATTTGTTCATTTTATCCTTGTTTAATGAGCTATGATATGTGTGATGTGTTCACAACATAAGCTCATCTAATCTAAGACGCAAAGAAAGCCGTGGCTCGCTTGATAATTTCCCACGGAATAGCATATAAGTATATACTTAGCAAACTCCTAAACCAGGAAACGGAAAGAAGTTGGTGGCTCGTCTATGCTCAATCCGCGGAGAGACATTCCGATATGGTCAACTAGTTTATTTATGTCACATTTTATGAATAACGACTTGATCCTATTATAGGACCGTTAAAAACTGCCTGAAAACTCTAGGACTATTTATAGCAATGTCCAATAACAACGAGGCAATTACCACGTTAAAAATAGCATGACCGACATTTGTAACATATCTTAAAGTCACATAACCCCCAATTTATTATCTCTGCCTCCGTTTATTATACTACACAATAAAAACCGATAAAAACTAGGTTTCATTTCCGCTTCACATTTGCAGTTGCAGTTACGGAAACTCTAGGTCCCAGCTTTCAATGACAAATATTTTATCAATGCATAAATGAGACTCCGGCTATGGCAAAAGTTAAACCCATACATGACAGGAATTCCAGGGAAATGGCACATATTTGTGCTCAATTATTGGTGAAATATGCTTTTTATAACAATGACCTATTTCATTTCAGGTAGGATATGTAGAATTTGTTCATCTTATTTGTTTTGGTAACTTATTGTATTCTGAGTGTAGTGAGGGAAACAATCGACTTGACAATGTCCGCTAAATGATTACACGCATTTGGGCCATTTAAATCTAGTTGTATCATTTACTTAGGCGCGAAGTCCGATTCCAACATCTTCCTCCCGAAAAGGCAGGCCAAATTTCTCGAGTCGGGTCCCAAAAATTATGTTGCTTATTGTAACTCGGCGACCGGTGTAGATTTTTTAGAGCAAAAATAAGTTTCTACAAAACCGTTTCTTTGCTACGCGGTTCTCTCAAGACGTATATCAAAATGTTTCTAAGACGGGCCCATGAGATCCACAACACACGAAAACGGTAATATATACACAACCACTTGTGGTATGTGTTTGTTTTGGACTCATTTCGTAGAGCAATTAATTTTCTGTATAGCTGAAAATGGTGTGATGATATAATTGTCATTACTTAAGTCAAAATGGGTTTTTCATGGGCCCATGGACCCTAAATACAGGAAAATTGTAATATATTTCCGTAAAAGCTCAAGCTATTTCGATGTTCTTAACCTCATTTTGTAAAGCAATTTATTCTCGATGTAGCTGAGCAGGTGCTGCTGCTATTATCAGTGTTCACGCTGCACGACTGGGTCAAAAATGCTTTAAATGGAACCACTGAACGCAATATACACGAAAATGGTTATATATATATATATCCATGCAACCGCTTCGACCTATATAGTTTTGGTTTCATGTATAGCAATTCATCCTCAATGTAGTTGCCAATGATACGCTGCTATTGGCATTATTTACACTGTAACGTTGGGTCAAAACGCGTTTTCAATGAGCCCATGTAACCAGGAATACACGAAAATATCTCTGCAAACACTCGAGATATATAGTGCACGAGTAAACTTAACTTGCGCCCATCGACTGTCCTATTTTGTAATAGCCGATAGCGAATCGCAAACCGTTGTTACGCAACAGAAGCAGACATTTTATCGGTTCTTCAATAACAGAAAGATGGCAAAATCAGAAACGAGTACCAAAAATTCCAAATTGTGTTGTAATAGATTTTGACGATTTTGAATTTGCAGTGAAAACTGTTATCTAATGCCTATCAGCTTTTGATTTATATTTGTCGCTGTTCTCGAACAAATGCAATTTAATAGTTACGCCACAAATTAATCGGCCCCGTAGTTTAACTTGCTATTTTCCGAACAAAGCCAGCGAATCCAAATCCGGTAGTTTCGTTCGCAAAAAATCCGTAATTTCCGTTGAATTTTCGCGAACACAAATTTGCCGGATCACCATCGCAGAGCTTTATGTTCGCGAACAGTTTTGCGCCATTTACAGTTTACCAAAAAACGTTCGGTAACAGATTTGACCGAAATAACAAAAAAGAATTATTGCTTGGCTTTGTCGCATAGGTTTTTAGTGTCATTTTGCATAGTACCTTATCCTCATGTACTTGCACATCACTGTGAGCACAATAATATGATATATTATTTTCTCAATATGTTCAAACAAAATGGCCGATATTCGTTGGTATATTTTGTTCAATGTTCAATATAGCTGCGTAAGTCTCTCTCAATACATATTCAACACACAGCATTTAACGACTAATACAAGATACTAGTTAACAATAAAACAATGCCACGTATCTGCGTTATTGTCCAGTTAAATTTAACCTCAATTAAGTGAAGTAATTCAATAAATTTATTAGAATATTTTAAATGCCTCAAACACCATAATGCAATTGTAATTCTTGTAAACCACTATATCTATATATCTATATATATATATATATATATATATATATATATATATATATATGCTGAAGTTAAGTGCAGTCTCTAGAACGCTGTTAGGAATTGTGTTCTTGGTACGAAGACGGCATAGGTCATACTGTAAAATATACGAAACATTATCACAGCTTGTCTCAACTAAAACACAACATAAGTATATAACTAGACCTCAGCCAGTCATCTTTCAAAACAAAGCAAATAAAAAAATTAGCAAGATTTATGTGGAATCACATATTACCAAGAGCTCCGGCGAGGTCGACAAATAATAGGTTTGTAAATTCATAGTTATTAACTGCGATACTCGAGATGAAGACCCAAATTAGAGCATACTCAAAAATGGCCTTCTACCTAGGCAAAATCGGGTAGAAATCAAATTTTAAGAAATAACTGCGCTACCAACCCTGTTATGAAAATTCTATTGTTTAAACTGCATTTTTCGCGATCGACCAAAATATCTCACAGAATGTGGGCGCAGGAAATGGATCAATAAAGGGGTCGAATTTTAGCCTTGGAGGTTGCCAATAGGGAGAGCATTTTGGTAAATATTGGTCGACTCGACTTTCCATTCTCACTTACATATCAGAAGCACCGGAAATAATGCAAATGCAACTCCTAAAGCGACGAAAAACGAAACGAAAGTGGCTAGCCTCGATGAGTAATGGTTGCATCCACTGTATTAACCATCGCATATATTGCAGAACTTTGGACGATATGAAGAAAGTGGCGGCCAAATTCGAAATTGCGCAAGCGAAGACTAAAGTAATATTATTTGACTACTCCAAACATAAAGATGTAATAATAAACCAACCTTCAGCAGTTTCTACTTCTTGGGCTTCATTATTTGCCTCGTTTTGATCCATGTTTTATTGTTGATAACTAAAACCAGTCTAGCGCCTGAAGCTGAAAAACATTACCAGCGCCTGAAGCTGAAAAACATTACCAGCACCGTCTATAAGTGTTAAAATATTTGATTTATGCCAACAAAGCACGTGTATCAACTCTGACCGAAGGCAAAGTCAGAATATTATACGGAAGGTCAAGGCTGTATTATGTGAACGTGTTGCACCCAAAACTAAACACATATGTATTGATCGAGCTACAGAGTAATTGTTGTTCAAAACTGTTATCAAAACTAGCTATATTTTTCACCACCGCAACAGCGATTAATGTGGAGCATCGGCCCAGTCTCCATGTTGTTTAGAGGAAACCGATAAAATCAATTAATGGTTACGTGCTTTCACATGACAAACACGAGAAACTAAACAATATGACTGCCAACTGGCCAGAGTGCTAAATTTCGACGGTGTCCGCTTCTGAGTTTTGTGAGGGGGGTAACGCTCTTAACCTCAACTTTGCCAGGGCCGACGGAATATTAAAACCTTGATTTGCGTTCTTTAGTTAGACACTAAAACAGATTCCAACTCCTTCTGGTCGTATGATGGTTGAAATGGCTGCGGTCAGGCCAAAAGAGGGCCGACAAAACACATTGTTTGTATCTATGCAACCGGCGTAGATACTTCGACCAAATCAAGTTCATTTTGTAGAGCAATTAAGGTTTTATACAACTGCATATGAAGCATTTATACAATTGTCTTGGGACCAGGATTATGGTTCAGAAGGTTTTAAAAAGCCTCAAAACACCAAAAATTCAAGAAAATGGCAATGTCTCTTGCTATACGATATTGCGCTTTTTTTGTAAAACAATTCGCTCTCTATGTAGTTACATGGGTTTACCGCGTATTCATTATTTACGCTGCATACGCAACAGGAGGGTCTAATATCACCTATTAAAGCAACGCAATCTGTATATTTCTGTCTAAATTACATAATTCAACACTCAGAATACACCATGCGACATTCAGATTCCAGCGGAAAACAAAACACGATTGAAACGAATCTTCGTGTACATATTGAGGATTCTGATAAAAATTTGTAATGTCGATCTAGACCTCTTTTATTTGGTATGATAATCTTTCATGTATTTAGGATGAACGGACATTCGGCACTTTGAGCAACCAAATTTGGTTCGACGACCGCTTTGTTTGCATCGAGCATTAGGCATCCCAGTTTCCTCCGACCAATGCTGCATCCCATCGTATCGGACGTCGTCCCCAGAGGCAGTGTTCGGCGCTGCCGCTGCAAGAGTGCGGCCAGGATGAGGAGACCTTCCACGAGATTCAAAGAGAAATGTAGACACGGTTCTGCAATACGCCAAAACGTCGCCATTCCATCCTAACTTTTTCAAGCAGATGTAGCCATTTGACAAAACCTACTGAGGAACCAGTTCAAAAATAGCCACCACTATTTTTAGATCTGACCGGGATGTGATACATATTCAGATACGTATCGGCAAGGTCCGCGCAGCCCATTCTTGCATTGTACTCTGCGATGGCTCCCGGCATGTGGACGTCAACGTAGTCTCGAATAGCTTTTGAATACTTTTTCACAAATTTTACTACTTCCATTCCGTGACAATTGCTGGCAATCTTAACAATGTTGTTATCGTGCCAGCGGATAATCTCAAGCTCATTTGCAGTGATAGTCTCTGCTGTAACTCTGTTACCCATCTTCATATCACTCTAAGAGGTTAGCGGGACACCAAGACACATATTCTGACACAAGGTGCCTGTGCCAACGATTTCTCGCCGTGACACCGCCTTGAGCAGCGAGACCGATATAAACAAGTTGCCAAAATAACAATAAGTGTTCTTAGGTACATTTGAGTAATTTATCAGACCAGGGACCACACCACCGCCCAGTCCAATCCCAGATTTTTCCAATATTGTAGAAGCACCACAATACGGCTCGGCATAGTAGAGATAGTTATCGAATCCAAGGAAACTCCAGTTTTTGAAACCGTTCCGTATTGGCTTATTTGCAATACACTGCTTCGCTGAATCGCTTCCATAATATTTTAGCACCACTTCGGCGATGCTGCAAACCGGGTAATCGCACGCTTCTTGAAATTGTTGTTCGCGATGTCAAAAATTGACCGAACCTTGTACATTTAGTTATCTTGTTTCATTTCCAAGTTGTTTGAAAAATGCAAGTACCTATGGACTTTTTTGAAATCATCGCACCTCACGTGGTTCGAAACGGACGGCGCGTGGGTGTGGCACGCCAGCTACCAAAACGGTCGCCGCCTCGGAAAACGATGGTACCCGTTGTAGATCAGAATTCCGAGGTATGTGAAAAACACTTCCATCGTAGCCGTTTGACCGTATCCCCGCTGTTCAGCATATATATTTGACTTCCTGACAACAAGGTTTGCGAATTCGTAGCTGAAAAATTCTTGAAACGAAGTTATTGGCGATGCCAAATCCAAGCCCCCAAGAAGATCATTTTCCTTCTTCAGCGTTACTAGGCTGCTCGCTGCCTTGTTGAAACGAAGTTATTGGCGATGCCAAATCCAAGCCCCCAAGAAGATCATTTTCCTTCTTCAGCGTTACTAGGCTGCTCGCTGCCTTGTTGTCACATTTGTATTCAGATGATTTGTACTTTTAACGGGAGCGGGAATCGCGTCAACATTCATTTCCGGCTTGGCTCCGCTTGATGATGACATGCCTCCGATCTGAGCACGCGGCGTAGCAAGTGTTCAATAGAGCCCTGAACTTCATAATCCGATATTGTCGCTATCTTGGTCCGATACAGCATCTGGCAAGGTGTAGCTGCTCCGGGGATATTTCACGTTTAGCACCGGGTAAACAATATTCATACATGATATCATAGCATAGGGCCCCTGTTTGAATGCAGGCCAGACATGCTTCTATAAACTAACCTTTGCCATTACTCGTGATTCTGAGGAAGGAATGGCCTCAAAACAATCCGGTGTGAAAAGATCGAAACACTTGGTATTCTATCAAATTGTGATATAATCTGTAGATAAGCACTGCTGAAATAAAAGTAACAGCCAATGTCACCTTAAGGGCGGGAATGAAATGCATGCTATGCCATTCTCGACATACTAAGCCTAAGTCTTAGTCTCAGCCTAAGCTAAGGTTTCTATATGAGCCATGTACTAAGCCTAAGTCGGGGGCTACCGCCCCGACACCCCACGCTCTAAGCTGTTCTTTTTCTAACGTTATAACGTCCGTCCCCTAAAGGTGACATGGGCCAAAGAAACTTATATTCAGCGAAGTTTAACCCTGCAGTCATGCAACAGGGTCCCAAACATATAGTGGTAGGAAAAGGTGCCAGCCGTCATATCTGTGGCAGGAAAAGGTCCAGCGATATTAATTTTGACAGATACAGCGGACTTAGATCGTGAGATCAAAGTCCCAATCGGAGTATGATTTCCGGCTACAGTAACAGTAAGAATAATAAGAGCAATAATGAGTATTAAAATATGTGATTGCAGTGCAGTTACATTACTATTTATACTATTAGCTTGTTTTATCACCAATATGGTAAATCTGAGTGTTGAATATGTAATTTAAAGACATACACAGCTGTATTTGGCGTAAACTTATGAAATTAGCCTAATATCACATATGTTGTTTCAATAGTTGATGACAGCGCCATTTGATTCCGGTGTCACAATTTAAAATTGAAATTCGCGTAAAACTGTTGGCGAACACAGTGCCCGCGATTCAAATCTAACCATTTTGTGTTCGCGAAAACTGAAGTAAAATTACCCAAATGTTATTTGTCGATTTGATTGTGATAACTTGCATTAAACGTCACTTGCATTAAATTTGTTCGCGAACACTGTATAATCCAAATCTAAATGATAATACATTAGGGAACAGAATTTCTGCCAACTGAAATCGCCGAAATTCTGTTCGAACACAAGGTCTAATTTATGGCACTTGAATTTGATTTTACCAATTTTCGGTTAGCCAAAAACCGAATAAAATCAAGCCTGTTTTCCGTAACAAAGGTTTGCGATTCGATATCGGTAATGACAGAATAGTATGGTTGGTGGGGTCACCTGAAGTTTACTCACGCATTACTGGCTCTACCGAGTTTGGAGTCTACTCGGTAGGAGTTGAACACCTTTGTTATTTTACTTGACTGTATGTCGCGTTGCGGATTGTTGAAGATCCATCGCTGAGGTAGTGGCTTCTGTTGCTGATTAGTCGCGAAGCTTTAGGGTTCCTTTGAGGCTCCCTACATATGCCAGCAAGCGCCTCGGTTTTTCCTAACCCACCACAGAAACTGCACTTTGGGCGACGGGCCCTTCCTAACGTTTCGCTGCTGTTGCCGCACCTGGTCAACGACATCTCTATATGAAATTGGCCTTTGATTTGGGTTCCGATTTTGTGGACCCACTTGACGTTGTGATGTTATTTGTTAGCCGTAATGTTATTGAATTTGCTGCGGATGCCCTAACTACTGGGCCGACATGAGCGTTTGCATCATTGGTGCCCTTGGTGCGAAAGCCTGTTCCTCATTTCTAAATGGGTAAACGGATTGTCCACACCCTATTGCCCAGAAATGTGCACTGAGGCATCATGTTTGTATTTGAAAATTGTCCCGATTGGGAATAATTTTTGATGGCCATTGCACGGCTTTAGATCCCGTATATCCCGTTCGGTTCTAACAATTTGTTGTGACCCGAGGGGTACCTGTGATCACTTGCAATACCTCCCGGGCATACCCTTGGCCTGTATTTCAGGGGCCAGTCGTGCCTTTAATGCTGTTTTTGTATTGCCATTAAGATTATTTGCAAAATTTAAAATACAATTAAGGTCTAACTAACCGTTACTTCTAATGCCTTTAGGCACATTTAAATCCCTTTGAGGCACATCCTATTCCTTTAAGCCACGTTTGTTTCGATGTCGTTCGATCCTTTGACGTCCCTCAATTCCACGTTCTTCTCTTGTGTAATGATCCAATAGTGAACAGTTTGCATCGTAGTGGTTCACACCAAAATAGTGGGGTACATTAGAATCCTCATCGCCATTGTCAAAGACATCATCCATCAGATTGTTATTATCGGCCATTTGTGCCTGATTAGAATCATCATTCTCATGAGAATGCACCGAAACTAGATTTTGATTATGCCTTTGCATTTCATATACAAGCCGATCGAAAATCATTCGATATCGAAATTTGTTTTGAATTAATTTTTCATTTTGACCAGTGCGTAATTGTTCCAATATTTTATTCTCCGCGACACTGTCAATGCTTTTGCGCACCAGTATTTTGGATGTCCTCTGTTATAAGCTAGCATATCAGTAGTTAATTTTTTATTTTGACCAGTGTAAGATATCGTAAATGGTATATTCCCCGCGCCAGGGTCAACGCGATTCACAACACCAGTGTTTTGAAAGACGTTTGAATTTTGATTTTTCATTTTGACCGATGTGAATTCGATGGTAATATCGCACCTCCACAGCTCTTTTACAAGAGTTATTGCCGGCGTAATTTCTAGGTTTTAATAATTGGGAAGATATGAGTTAAGATCCTTAAGCCACGAGAATTACAATGAGATCACACTATACGTCTGTCCACGAATGCTCCGAAGAACGCTATTCTTTAGCGTTAGCACGCAACCGCCCTAACATTCAACCATAATCTTTAAGCCCATGAAACATAAAACAATTTTCGGATTGCCATATACAAACCACAACATTACCCTACTCTCGATATAACACAACCGGTAGACTCCGTACTAATCCGTGATATCCAATAGCTAGGTCATCAAAGTAAAAACAGCGTAATATAGTAAACAACACGTAAGCATCAGCGGCCACTTCCTCGAGATCAAAACCAAAAAATTAAAACTTAAACCTACATTATCTAGTTAAAGAAACGAGAGTGAATTTTATGCAAAATAGGTGAGCCAGTGTTACTTATATGTGTAATAAAAGTATTCATCACTCTATTCTTTAATTCATGTAACACAAACCAATTAATAGAATCAGAAATCCAAATATAAGCCGTTCACGCATTTTTTTGCGTTACAACTACTATATTGAACTGACAGCGCTTTAAAATCAAGCCGAAGTTTCAGAAATCCACCAAAACAATAAAGCTAACTTCAATTAGTATGACTAACAAGTCGCCTGTTATTTTGTTTTGCTTCTATGGGGTAGAGGTTGGATGAAAATTTTTTGTTATGACGGCTATCGGTTATAAAAGGGGACCGGATTCGTCACCGAAGGATTGTGAGGTTCGAGATGTGGCCAGTAGAATGCCGGAGTGACGCTTGTATGACGCGCGTCTTTCTTTTCATGAGCAGTACTCGTGCCCTATATTTCGCGATGCGACGTGATCCTTTCTCGGCTCTATTGCTCGAGTTCCAGATAATTGGGGAACAGACACGTATATAGAATGTTTATTACAAAGTGATAAAATGTTAAGGTACTGATATCACACCCGTGTCACTTGCAGCACTATTTTTGATCACCGTATTAAAATCGCAGCACTATTCTTAGTACTCGAATTGAAATGCCGCGGCACTATTCCTTAGTACCGTATGATTTTTATCCACGCTTGCCTTCACACCGAACATCAATATCGATTAGCTGCGCTCTCGTATTAAAGCAGCAGTACTATTCTTTAGTACTGGATTATTTTCAGCCCACGCTTGTACTACACCGGTCACTCATTGCACCACTATTGCACAGTCTGACTTTACGACTACAACGGTTGACCCTTGCGCTTGCACACTCTGACGCTAAGTTTTGTACAACCTGGCCTTTAGCTCTAACAATATACTCAGCCACCGATTTTAATATACTTGACGATCCATATTTAATACTTTCAGTTTAAGTTAAGCTAAGCAGCATAAGACTTGGCCTGGTCCTTAATCCTAAGTTATAACGACTAGTGTTTAGGGTTTATACCTGAGCGATAGTAATTATGGTTTATGTTAGCTATTACTTTGCTAAAGCCCTTGTAAGTTGTTACAGTGCCCCCGGCTGGCTGGCAACTGCGCGAGTATGTGATTACCTTAACCTAGGCCTTAGATTTACGCTATTAATGCCAACTATGTTAAACAGGCCGACCCCGGCTGGCTGCCATACTTCACAAGTAGCACTACTAATTTATTCGACCCACTTGCGCTCTCACCCTGGTTATTACTCACTCGACTACACGGGGCCGAAATTTTTAGCATGTTACTAGGTGTATCTATATTACTAAGTGTATCTACAATCCTGCTTTTAACTACACTATGAACCTTGAAGTACGCGGCACACGACCAAGAGGACGCCCGAAAAAGACGTGGCGGCAAGTCGTTATGAGTGATATCGAGTTGCTATATCTTTTCAGTAGTGTTCCGTTCCTTTCAAACGAACAAGCCGATGCAAGCAATCGGCTTTCGCTTCCCAATTAGATGTTGGATGTTGACAAAGCTGCATACTATTTCTTACTTGGTCTGATTGGGAGACGGGTAAGAATAACCGGTAAAAATATCGAGCAATGTGGAGAACAGGAGACAGATGCGCTCGACCGCGTCAAGTGGAGAAATGGTTGGAAACGTCCCACCTCCGTCAGGGGACAACGGACGCAAAACGAGGATTGATAAGTGTATCTACAATTCTACTACGCTATCGCCCCTAATAAACTTATTGCCACTTCTTACTCCGATTTTATAAGGAAAAATACTATTACTAATTAAATTAATAGCGAATTTAGGATTACTATTTGTATCGCAGTCCTCCGGTACTCAACGACATTATACATTGCTGCACTATACTCCGCTACAATTAAAACACTTTCGCGCTCCGAGAATTAATAATAACGTTAAACAAGCTAGTAGTGTTTGCGTTCACAACAACTAACACTAGACTAAAACGGTAGTTAACATTAGACATAGCTAATAATTTTAATTAGGGCAACTTATGCAAATTGGGTCCAGCTTGAAATAACAAAACTAAAATTTTAAAAAATTTAAAATTTGGAGACCCGTTTAACATTTTTGTGAAATGAGATTTTTGAAACTAAAATTTGTGGAAATAAAGCCTTGGGGCCCTTGGTAGCCTACAAGACGCTTGGCAGTAGGGACTAATATAATAGATTTTATGAATTAAAATTTGTAAAATTTGGGACCTTGGGACCCCGGTACCTTACTACACAATGACAATTGTTATATTTTTATGTTTCTATGGGGGTAGCGGTTGGATAGGGATTTTTTCTTATGTCGGCTATCGGAATTATAAAGGGACGGGATTCGTCACCAAAGAATATGCGGTTCGAGTCGTGGCCAATAGAATGCCGGTGGGACGCTGGGTATGGCGCGTGTCTTTCTTTTGTGAGCGATTCTAGTGCCCTATACTTTGCGATGCGGCGCGTTTCTTGCTCGGCTCTACGTGCTCGAGTTCTAGATAATCGATCAACAGAAACGGATATAAAATGTTTATTATGAAACAATAAAAAAGTTAGGTATTGATAACACTGTTGGGAATATTTTTATATAAAATAATGTATTTATCGAGAAAACTTTTTTTCGAAATTCTTGGGTACCGAGGGGAGCCCAAGGAAATTTTGTGATAAAGCTGCCGATATGGATATTTTTTAAACGAGCTGAGAAAACTTTTCCAAAAAATATCGCTGTATCTTTCAAAATTGATCAATTTCGGCCTGCCGTGAGTTCAGGGAAATGTCTCAACTAAGCACTGACATATATTAGTTTAACTCATAACCGGTGCGGCTGAGTAAAAAATTACCCATCTCTTGATTATTACCGTAATCCGCACAAACTGCAGTTTCATTCGAGGCCCATGACGCGTTGTTAAGGCTCAATGTACATGCTATGTATCTATGCAGCATAAACATATTTGATACTATGGTGTGGACGTATGGAATCTGAAGTTTTTCGTGGGAAAAATATTTACCCCACCACACAAGTACATCATTAGTTCTGAGACAATTCCGTTTAAATCACTTTACACCACTTATCCATATAACGCATTAGTTATTACAGCTTGAAAGTTTACACAAATGTATTCTATTTTAAATAAAAACAGTCTAATTTACAAGCTCAGCTTGTGCAAGAACCTAGTGAACCAGAACTCGCGGATGAGTCTGATTTCACAGAATCTAATAGCGAATAGCCTATTCGCGAAAATGCGAACTACTGTCCTGCTTCTCCTCAGAAGAGTTTGGAACGCTTGGGGATGACAAACTAGCAGACCAGAGACATCGCATCGAACATTTTGTTGGACAAGGAGCTAACGATTTTAATTGACGAAATCAGCTACCGCCACGCACCGGTCAATCGCGACAGCGCAACATTGTAAAAGCCCAGTTAGACCCGTGGAAGCAGCAAGGAGTGCAGAAGCAACGAAATTGCAGATGTTTAGCGGCTTCGTTGACGACAAAATGATCTTATGATTAAAACACAGATTTCGGATCCAGGAGCCGACCGCAGTCACTGCCGCTTGATAGATAAGGCTGAAATTGAAGCCTTTATTGCTCTTATGTTAAATCACCGAAACGCTAAAACCAAGACAAACGTCGTTTGACATTTGGAATAATCTGGGAAATCTTCAGACTGTGGTATTTTTCACCCCACTGCACTTTGAGGGTTAATATTAAACAAAAATATATATTATATAGCTAAATGGCAGATTAGGTCTATAATTAAACATTGACCATATTTAGTTTAACCCTTTACGTCATGAATTAATTTCCATTTCGTGTATAGAAGAGAAGTTTTGGTCGTAACTATGAGTGGAACCCCGAACGCTCGAGTGAAAGTCACAATTACCAACCATGAGCTATTTTTTGGAACTTAACCCTACTCGCAACGCGAGCGCATAACACGCGTATAATAACTGTGCGGTGCTCATCGAAATTAGTACAACCAAGATTGCAATAGTGAAGCGTATGACACTTCCTGCACTCTAATGTATACACGTGTTGGTTGACACGGCCGTTTTCTACCTGACCCCCCTCATTTTGTTCGGGGTGAGGGCAGGTCGAACCCCCAGTTTTGAGGGGGAGTTAATTTATAAGCAGCTAGGATATTGTGGGGCGGTCTGTATATGCTAATTACGTTTTGTCATATCCTTCCCTAATGCACTTTTGGTATCATGCATTAAAACGGAATCAGTTGTTGTCAAACAACTGCAGCAGTTAACGTGCAAATAATTAACTGTATGTAAGAAAATTCGCCTAATCTGCAACACCAAAATGCAAAAAGCAATAAGCTTTCTATACAGGAGTGCCGAATTTACCTTTACCACAAATGTATAAATTGATAAAGTCGTCATCAAAATTTGATAGAGAATATCACGAAACCTGATGTGTAACTTATTAGAGTATAGCCAAATGTATATACACCTCAATATTAACGTAAGAAACATTTTCACATCACTTGTTTCATCAGCTCAAAATCAGAAGAACTTACAATTTTTTGTGTTAAATACTTGCACCGATGCACACTAAACATGCAATGCCATGTGAATAGCTTACAATCCAATCGATGTGGAATAGTGTCATATTTCATTTTTAGCCTATGACGCACTGTATAGAAAAGATAACGATAAATTATTAATCAGGTGCCTCGTGTCTGTCGTCAAGAAGGGAGGGCACGGGATGCAACCAAAAATATGCACCCACCTCCCCGAAGTTTTTCATATATATATATTCCGTAATTTCGAATTAATATTTTCGTAATTTTGCTAAACCTTTCCGCCCGCTGTGGGTTCAGGAGTAAACTAGCCTAAGTGGAACGCTCTCCTAAATACGCACTTAGGGGAGCACCCCCTACTTTTATGAGTATCGATGAAACTTGAACCGATAAAGTTCACAAATACTAGAATAAAGTATACAATAACAACAGGTACAACACTTTACATAATGTAAATAAGAAAATACTACTAAAATCAGCAATAATGCAGTAATAAAACTGGAGCATTCATATTCATACATCAAAAATTTACTACACTACAGCAATATGTGTACGGCAAAATCCGAGTTAAAAATACTCATGCGACAAAAACGTTACCCCGACATAGGCAAGCGACGAGATTAGTATTGGAATTACTAGGCTTTTTTTGCACGGGACCCTTGAACCTTCACATTTTTCTAAGGTGTACAACAATATTATAACTCGGAAATCAATTATTTTAACGTGCAAGGAGAAAAAATTCTTACCAGGAAATGTCATATCAATGGAATGAGCCCGGAAATGCAGTATTATAACTTAATAAATCAAGGTGTTCATGAGTGCACACAAAACCCATATTATATACTTTGGATTTATGTAAATATTTTTGCTATACCTCTCTTTGCACTAGCTAAATTAATTTAAAATACTATTAATTCACTGACTACGATCGCTAAAGGTATCTAGCTATAGGAATTTGCTATTACTTTCTGAATTTCGTATCTTCACATAAACACACATATGCATATTGTACAGTTCAACCATGTATTTAAAGCAAAGACGACCTGTACAGGACGAATTTAACGTTAAAACGATATTTACGTTGAAGATCGTTATAATTATTGAATTCTCAATGTACTGAATGATACGAAGAATTCTAACTAGCTGCACAGTGGTCAAATTTGACAATGTTCGGTAGTAGGTTTTAGTTTAATACGCATAACACAACTTTCCTTGGAAGAATTGGTTCGCATTTCAAAGCTTAAAATATCTATACTTATTTGTGTCCTTGAGAAGATCGCGAAGCCCAATTCTAACTTTTTCCGCCTAAAAAGCGAGCCTCAAATCAACTTTGTTGAACAAAACTTTATAAAGCTTTTACAATGATTTTGCATAAGGCTACCATAAAGTCCAGGATAGGGTCTTAATGGGTTTTAAAACGGTCCACGAGCTCCAGAATAAACGAAAAAGTCCGCATCTCCAGAGTCAATGAAAATATGGGCCTTGTTATGCTGATTTTTGTGACTCTAGAACGTGGGAAGATCTATATAACTTACTGCATGTTGTGTTATTGTGTTGGTTTCCTATGCTGTTGGTTTAGGTAAAATTGTGTTTCAAGTGGGCCAATCCAACCCGAAATACATGAAAACGGTCATAATGTCCATAACTGATGGGAATTGTATTTAGCTCATTTCGTAGAACGAATGGAACTCTATGCATACGACATGTTATTACGATGGCTAACTATGTTGCAGGATTTGTTAAAAATGAGTTTTAAAATGGGCTCGTTACACCCGAAATACAAGCAAATGGCATAAAAGACGCACTACGTCGTTCAAAACTGGGAGCGAGGGGAGGGGGCGCTGCTCGAAAGCTGGAGGGCTCGCCCCCCCCGCGTGCTGCGCGCCTGTCACCATAGTCGTTTGAGATATATGAGGTAAGATATTTTATATAAACTGTGTTGAGTTTAGATTTCTGAATTCGTGTTGTGAAGAAAGTTAATCTAGCTTTATCAAACAGTGTAACTTTCATTGTGACAACGCGTAGTTAAACGCATCGCATGTTTACAAATAAACATACGCCTAGTTTCGTAACCAGGAGCGCAATTGCCATCTACATACGTTTCTTCACACAAGTTCTGATTATACCGTAAAAATCGCCCATATTGCAAAAACACAAAAATCGCCCTCTGCAATGCTGTAATGCGCCCCAAAACTGCATACAGAATCGAATTCGACAAAACAACAGCAATAATATAAATGAAAAACAGTTTGATATAACACTGGCCTGTCCACTTGGGTGATTTTGAACTGCCCAGCTCTAACCGGAGGGAACCATAAATGTATGGAAATAGCTCCGGGTTTCCTGGAGGATAATCGTGACCCCGGCTTGTCTTGTGGATCTTATATCTGCATATTTTATCGAGTTGCCATGACTTTTACATGATCTGGGCTCTTCAAATTGGGGGTGAGGGAGCTGGCATTTTTCGGTTCTCCCTGTGGTTCAAAACAGGTGCCCCCCGATGCATGCCCCCTGGCAAAATTTTGAACTCCCCGGTTCACTGCGTCTGGCAAAATTTTTTAGTTTCCAATCGGTCCAAAGTACATAAAATTTGATCAAAATTTGTACTAAAATTCCGTTCTGAAGCCAAAAATTTCGTAAATTTTAGTCAAAATTTGCTTCAAAATCGCTTTTTCTCTTTATCAAAATCGTTTTGACAGTGTTTCTGACACGATTTTTAACATTTTTTCTCTTGGCAAAATGCTTCCTTGCAAATTCGGGCCCCCCGGTTTGGAACCAGCCCCCCCCGGCAAAAATTCCAGCGAATCGAGAGCTCAGATGATTGTATTCGTTTTTGTTGCACAGTTATAATTTACCTGCTGAAAACATCTCTCAACAGACCGGGTTTAATTTTATTCAGGATGCTATTATGAATGAACCAAATGAAAGCATATCCTTTTATATTAGAAGTATCTGCTATTACGTTGATTTTTGAGGTATCCCTTCATGGCCAGAAATAAAAATAATCTTAATAGTAACAAACCATCCGTCCTTAACTAAAATAGCTATAAACTACAAATTTATTTGCCGCTAGTGCAAAAGCTTTCAAAATCAGTTACTCACGGCTTACGCGACAACAACATAGCAGACGCAACGGCTAACTCAATTTTGCAGAGTGAACATTTTCCTTAGAACGCCAACAGATATATACCACTTATAAACTGCTGAAACGTTATAACCATTTTATATCTATTGATGCTATAGTAGGCCAATTCAAATGATTTTCTATTTTCACGCCGCTTTACGTCATACAAACACTATCGGTAATGTTGCTGATAGTGATGATGCGTGGAAAAGAGCAGATGGTGATGTTGCTCAACCGGTGGATGAATGATAGATGACGGCTGCGACGACGCGATTACGCCAACACCAATACTGCCAATTACAGCCGGAACAACTTCATGCGTCTCAGCAGCACCAGTACCAATGCCAATAACCCCATGTTGAGGATGTGGTTGTGGTGATGGTGCTGTTGTTGATGCTGCCACAGCTGTGGTTAGCAACGACGGAGATAAACCCTGCGTAAGGGCGCTTCCGTCATCCTCGTCTTGATCGAGATCGTCGTTTCGTACACTGACTGGGACTGTCGTTCCCACGTGGTTTTCGTCGGCAACGTCGTCGTCACAGCTGCTTACGTTTTTGTCGGCACTACTGGTTGCAGCAGCCTCAGCAACGGTTGCAGAATCCATTCCTGATAAATGTTCCCGGCCCACCCCAACAACGCTTTCAGCCTTTGGATCACCAGTCATCACGTCACCTTGCTCGCCAGCTGGTGGCATACCGTTAGTTGTCGAATCAGCTTTATGCAAAAGTTGCTGTGCCTCGCGATTTCCTTCAAGAAACTGCTGCTCTTGCTGTTCTCTAGGCTCAATCTCAGTGACTAAAGCGCTATCGACCGATGCTGCCTCTCTGTCTTCTATACCGCCTTCATCATCACCACGCTGCTGAGATTGGTCTTCACTGGGCGCAGGTTCAGCCTCCTTTTGTTGTTCATCATCGCCTAAGTTTACCGCGGTTTCTTCTGTATTCTCCTGCTGACCACCCTGAGCAAAGTAAACATGTTTGCCTTCAAGCCCAGCCTGGGCCTCTTCAAATTTATAGGACTTTTCCTCTTCTTCTACACGGTGGGAAAACTCTGCATTGAGTGCATGTTCCATTTGGTCATGCAGCGGTGCAGGTTGGACACCCATCTGATGATCTTGCTGCTCCTGCTGTTGCGGGTGCTCCTGCTGCTGTTGCAGCTGCTCTTGGTTTTGTTGTTGCCCCAGTATCTCTGAAAAATCGTGCCTGTACTTTGGATGCCCATCTGCGGCCGGTAACTGCCCAGTTATAATCGCTTGAATCAGCCACTCCGACGAAACAACAATGGCACCGCGTGCTTCCGCTGCACTAATGATTTCATGGGGACACGACATGTCGGTAAGGAGAAAGTCAACTGTCGTATCTGGATCAGCTACAATTATAAGTTATTGTACAAAGTAAACAAAGCTATGGTAATAAAAATATTAAGCAGTAACCGCACGTGTTGTTATAGCGGTATATTCTAAGAAAATTGTACAGCATTGCTAGGAGTTATTTGAAACTAATATCGGTATTTTTAAAAACATATTTATCAAGATATATTTTCTATTATGAATTGTATTAAATCCACAAACCGTATCCAAAACATACGAATACGATTAAATAACAAGACTGATATGAAGGGTGCGAAATGTGCCAGCAAAATTCCATATATCTCTGTTGAGCACAATACTGTCGTTTGCTGCTCCACTACAAAAGAAAATATTTCGCAAGCGAGGGTGAAACGGAGATAGCGTGAGCATGTGAAAGTGTAACCCGCACGTGTCAGTAGTATATAATTATGTACGAGGTGAAAAGAATGTCAGTATGCGCTCTATCAGTATATATCACGATAAAGTTACCGACACGATCACAAACTGCAACCAACATGTGACTAACATAAAACCTATGTAGACCAATGTAGATTTGTACCATATATAGACCCATGCAGAAAGCGCAAGACTGTGAAAAGAGAATCAGGTTGGTTCACCATAAACCCTTGAATACCGCTTGAAAGGTAAAACAAAGCCATGCTGGGGTGTAACAAGCACTCAATGTACCGAAAATCGTATATGAACAATTCTAAACGCCCTGAAAGCAATACAAGATCAACCAACAGAAGACATGCTATATTCAGAATATCCAGTATAGGCCACGTATAAAACCTTTGAAACCACGGAAACTGAGAGCTTTTAGTTATGCAGGACTTTGTAATATAACACAACCACTGTAACCTACGTATCGAGAACATGGTGTAGACCATTCTAAATGACGGAAAGCAATACATAACACCAAGTAATTTACTACAGGTTATATTCTAGACATCGATTGGCCGACCCTAAAACTCTAGAAACCCCTGGGAAGTATGATATAGCTATGTGGGCTGTACATAACGAACCACGTATACGTATTCAAGTACCTTAATAACAAAAACTGGAGGTAACGCAAAAACACCCATTAATATGCCTAAAACTAAAAAATCTATATTTATAGCAAAGTGTTGACGAACCAGATGCGACAGCAAAATTTTGGGAGGGGGCACAAATAAGGGGCATCCGTTTTAAGCCAGGAGGAAACGAAAATTGTCCCCTTTTTTGTGTTTGGAGAGCCCATAACACAGGGAAACCTGATGCGAAAGTGCTCAGTTTGATCCAAATCGAAGCATATTAATGTAAAGAAACAACTTTTAAATTTACGCTCATTTTAGTTTGAAAAAAAGAGGTTTTCACTTCCTTATTCTCTGATGGAAGGAATGTTCCAGTGATGTCAACCGTTATAAGTACTACACATAATCTAAAAGTGCCAAAGGTCTGTCGACTCTAGGGTGGTAGATGGTCTCGGCGGGGAGCATCTCCCAAAGTTTTCCTAAAATTTGCCTTACAGTTCTTGCACTCTGATTACGTCTTAACGCGGAGTGCGAGCGGTCAAGGACGGAAGAGTAAGTAAACATGGTAATGCAGGCTCCCAGCTTTAGTGGGGTCAGTCCACTACCCCTATGACTCAAGCTAATATGAGCACCTACAACCTAACGGCATATATACATACTTAAAATATTTCAGCCAAATCATTGACCATTGTCAACCTACACGCGGAAGCGTTTGACTTTCGGCCAGTTTTGTCTTGGAAAGGGGTCGTGATTCCCTAAAGTATACAGACACTGCAGTGGCATTCCCGTTGTGAGTAAGCCTTATAAGCACAAATAGTCGGTTAAAACTTGAATGTAATCGACTCAACCATTCGTTAGTTACAAGTGATAGCAACAAAATTTGGCCAAATTTTGACAAGAAAAGTGGGTCGTTGAAGCTCTGCCCGGCGGCAGCGAAAGATATAAGCATAATATAGAAATGCCTATTAGAGTATAATCTGAGCTCTCCATTCGCTGAAAATTGTGCCAGAGGCATGAACCGTGGGGCCCTGGTTACGAATCGGGGGGCGCCCGATTTTGACAAGGGCCATTTTGCCAAGAAAAAATATTAATAATAGTGTCAGAAACACTGAAACAAAAAATTTGTCAAGAGGCAATGAGTCGGGGGAGCACAAAATTTTGCCAGGGGCATGAACTGGGGGCACGTGTTTTGAACCACAGGGAACCGAAAAATGCCAGGGGCATCCATCCCCCAAATTAGAGAGCGCAGATAATACAGACTACGAATCGTACAATGTAAGAAAAATTACCAACATCACTCAACGCTTGGAGAGTTATTGATGTTGCAATCAAATTTTGCTAATTTACACATTATACCGACTAAAAATTGCGATTTTTCGACTAAATGATGTGGGATTAAGATATCTTTAATGAAAGGGAACAACATCATAAGAAACGCAAGACACATTGTGAACTATCAACGATCGTAATCGGATAACGCGTTAATAAGTTATGGAGTGCAATGCCACAAAACATTGAACTTTCGATCTGTCTGTTACGATTTGCAAAGAAATAATTTAATCTGAAAATTTAAGCACACTACGTCCTGTTAATGCCAACCTAAAGACGATAGCACACGAATTTGCGACAGTTTTGGGTTGAAAAAATTTTATTCCTGTATTCCCCAAGAATAGAAATATTGTAGTGATATTCCTATAACAAATAAGTCGCCTAACCATAGATATACTGTGGAACATTGATCAAAAAACTAGTAAAGCCAATGCCAAGCAGTGTGCGGCAATGTCTAACTCTGGGATGATTTTAGCTTGAATCGTGACTTTGAACAACATGATTCCTTGGTTGAACCATATACTGACGTAATATTACTGTGGGAAATACATCTAAACATAGGTGTAAAATTCTAGTTAAATCGATCTAACCTTCGACCGCAATGTCTAACTTTGTGCAAACTTTGGCTTGAAAGAATGGTCAGTACCTCCTAATTCTCTGAAAAAGAAGTGTTGCCGTGATATTGATGTTATGAGTTTGAGTATGCTATATGCACGGGTTTACCGAAAAAATCGGAGGAAATCGACCCGGCCACTGGGGTTTAGTAATGCCTATAAAAAGACCTAAGACGCCGCCGGAATTAAGGACCCAACATTATCACAAAACCAACACCGATTGCCAGCCGTAATCGGACAACGCGGTAACGAGTTTGGGATGCAATGACAAAAAACTGACTTTGCGATTAGTTTGTATGATCGTTATCCACAACCAAAACTCAATGTAGATTCTCTTCCTTCGTTCGGTTGCTAAACACAAACATGCACTCTCATTCGACCAGGCAACAACAACCGAAACTTAATGTGGATTTTTCTCACTTATTAAACCGAAACATTCACTCTAGTTCTTTCAGCCAATAAACTGACCCGGTATTTCTTCTAAAATATGGGCGCCCAGGCTGGCCATCAGCGGAGCCCAAATTTGTACGAAACCGTCTACTTCTTCCGGATGTTGCGGAACATGCGCTGTGTATACTAATACATTTTTCTCCGCCAATAAAGTTGGGCAATCTTCGTGCCTAAAATAATAAGCCGAAAACGAATAAATTGATTTGGTAACTTAAACTAGTACCTCGCAAAAACCAATCAACTGCAGACATTTTTAGTGACGGACAAAGCTGTAAAGTTCGTTTATAAACGAACGTTTTTGCATTCGTTTGTACAATTTTTCTGTAAATGACTGTGCAATATTCTAGAAATCGGACTCGTCGGCCCTAAAATCCTTGAAATCCATGAAAACATAAAGCCATGCTGGAAAAACAAAAAAAACATATTCAGCGTGTTTGGCCACTTAATACAAATTCACTTGAAGGCACAAACACGCAATAACATGCGAGATGTGAAAAATCGATACTACTGCCAAGGGGTCGATGAATCATATATGACGCCAACAACGGACAAAAGTGCAGATCTCGCTGAGCAGATTCCAGAAAGTGGTCTACGATTTTCGATGACGACTCTGTCGAGACATGTGCTGTGGAACACAGACAGCCCCGTGGCCAGGTTTGGTAAAGAACTCTGAAAAATCAGTTTTCGACCATTTGGCCAGAGAGAAGGGGTCGGAGCTCTTAGCGTTCAGCCAAAGGGCATCATTTTCGCTAACAAACGAAAAAGTTTATCCAAATCCGTTCCGCAAAAGATGAGTTATGAGAAAAATGAAATTTTACAATTTTCCAACTAGTGTCCTCAGTGGAATTTCCGATTGCTTCGCTTCGCAAATTTGAGCTAAACCGAGGTTAAAAACGTAAAATTGGGTAATATTCATGCCTACAAGAATAAGAAAGAGCATATGAGTTTGCTTTATTTTAAAACTTAGCTAAAACGAGCTTGACATACCATCGATTCATTGTCGGATTATCAGTCCGCCCGTTGCGACAAACTATCTGATACAATGCTGCCTAAGAAACAAATACTATCACAGTATTGTTGATATAAGCAAGATTACTATTACCATAGCATTGTGCAATCCTAGCCGAAAGATGAAACATCTCACATCACAGCGTTAACAGAATACATTTTTCAGCACGAGTACGGGAAGTGAACTGTGCCACCGGAATCAGGAGAGCTGGCTAAGGCAGTAAAATGACGTATATCAACAGTGTCCAAGGCCCGTTCATTTGGGGAGGTAGAGGGTCCCGTCGGGGAGAGGGGTAGCCAAATATTTTCCTCAATGTGACAAATTTCCCGCATAATTTTGCTCCTAAATTTTTTAAATTTGCTCATAATAATTAGCTTTTCCGCGCATGTTGCGCTCGTAGGAAGAGGAATATTGCTTAAATAAGTCCCACACTTACGGGAGGATGGTAACGGCGTATGGACATCTGTCAATATATATACACGCATATTCTGGTTACTACAAACTACTAAAATTATATTCAGCACTGTGGGGAACTGAAAATCTTCGGGCGATTCACCCGGTTCTTCTGGGGACTCCCTCAGTTGAACTTGGGGACCATAATGTACAGAAACTGTCAAAAAACAGCAGTACAACTATAACGGTGCAGGTAAAAATTTGATGATTTTTAACCAAAGTATGGAAACTGTGAGGTCATCAGAAAAAAATTTGGCAAATTTTGGTCTCGCAGGAAAGCACGTGATTATAGTCAATGAACTAACATATTTCCAACTATGTACTCCTTATACATGAATCAGAGGAGCCATTCCAAAATATAAATACCGAATGTTAACTTTTACCCTTGTAGAATACATTGATTGGTGTCTTTAAAAACGACATTTCAACATTTCAGCTAGATTTTGGGCCCATATCTAGTTAGATTTATTTCTTTTTTTACTATTTTTCCGTATTGGTAATTAATTAATGTCACAAAACTATTTCGAGACACAAAACAAAATTAACAGTTTCTTCGAGGTAATAATGTAATGGAGACGTGATTTAATTATTTCCAATTTAATAATCCGAAGTAATGGATAGTTGTTAGAGCAAAACAGTCATTGATCTATCTATTGAATGAACGATAATATTTTGCATTATTGGTGCATGTAGATTGAATCAAAACAACGGTATCAATAATTTCTGATAGTAATTGTATTGTATGCGGAGTTCTTTATCATATACATGCAAAAAGCAGTTGAGTTATCCTGTGGTCCCCTGTTCTAGTTTTCAATCCGATCCAGTGCTGACAGTAAATCGTACATTAAATAGCCCATAAAAATAAGAGTACACGAAATAATTTCAGCTACAGGCTAATAGCTCATTGCTTACCATTCAATGACTTCATTAGTTTCTAGGCTGATGCCAGCGTTAAGCATATGATCCTTGAACTGTGTCTGCTTACCCTAGAATTATATACACACAAACGTAGACAACTGATACACAAAGTACACCTGGTTTTTTCAGCTAAGGGAAAATGATGGCAGGGATTTCTAACAGAGCCCGAGCAAGACGCAAAACTGCTCGGACTATCTTAAAGGCCTTGCGAGCTCTCAGCTAGCAGTTTATACGTAATGTTGTCGGGTTCCCCAAAGTAACCCAGCAGTGCAGTAAGCTGATTATTTCCAACTTCAATGTTAAAATTGTACAGTCATAATAATTACAGTATCACGCCACAGCGATCCAATATCGCTACTTTACAACAAGATCGAACGGAGGCTACCAGAGTCAATTTCGTGTCATATCTGCTCTGCTACAGGCCGAAGAGAGAGAGCCCATATTTGCAAAGAGAGCTACAAGTAGTTCTAGAACTGGCAAATTTTCACGTGTTGTGAGCTGATTCGCTCCAACAAATCCTAGGTTATTCAATGCTAGAGCCTTAGGTAGAATATTTCCGCGCAATGTTATGGAAAATTTTCGTTTTGTGTTTTTTGTATATCCCCGGTACACAGTTAACAGGTCGCTGGCGCACTCCAAAAGTGAACTACGTAATCATAACAGGTAACACCAACAAGTCGTATTAGCTATAGCACGGAGTAGCAGTGACGAAAAGAACGATGAGCAAAAATATTTATATACGGATTCGTATCCAAATATTATAGACAACGTCGGGATATTCGGATATTGCGTAATTGCATTTTTAACCAGTTGACATTTATACAGTGATCTCTCGAAGTAAATCCACGAACCCTTGGGGCTATAGAGAAGAAAATGCTTACAACGATGTTTTATTATGACCTTTTAGGTAGAGGTATGATCGTAGTGCACATAAAGTTTCGTTTTATGCGGTCAACTTTAGTATATTTACGGGCTTGTCTTACGTCAAGGAGACAAACAGTACTTCAATTTATTGTTACGGGTTAGTTAGAAACCCAAATTACTTTAATTTTCGTAACTGTGTAGATTTCCGTTTCTTTTCTCGCTTTCCACCGCAAACAAATTCATGATCCAGTTTTACATTCGCGGTCAAAACGACTGTGCTACAACTCCAGACTCACTAATCATCTAGTTATTGATTCTATTCTTCTGGGTCGCAAAAACCGAACCATATTTGTGGGAATCCGCGGCAGAACTCCAGTATCTGTATATTAATGGACTTTTGATGTTGTAGTATACAGTATGGATTAGTCGAATACAAAAGAAAAACCTAGTGCCACGGTTATAGTACTCATGGTATACAAATATAACATACAGCACTTTTTCACCACACCGGCCTTATTTCGGTCATTCTTTGTCAACTATTGTACTTTAAATTTATGATCGTACAAAAATGTCACAATCTGCTATGAGAGTGTTGAGAAACTGCCAATTACAGCTGGGCCTTTACTACACGAAATTTCTGAAAATGCGTAAATTTTGTATAGAATCCACTGCAGCTTTACACAAAAAGATATTCATTGTTTCCTTGTATTATTTGGCAGCAAAGATATAGTCCCTTTATTTGTAACTTTTGCTACAGTTGGCAACATTCAAGGTAAAGATGCAATGCCGACGGCCCAAACGTATATATATTTGGTTCCTGTTTTAATAATCTTGCATCGGTTAATAAATGGCAAAATTATTACATATCTAGGCAGTTAAATGTATTCCGTTTTTTATTTGTTGTATTGTATTTTTGTTGAAAAAGAGCGAGCGGAGCGAGCCGAGTTTCAGCTGATGACGTAGGGGGAAAATAGTGAGAATTTCTTTGTCTGCCTACCGCTGCCATGCATCACGGGTTGGACGTATTTCGACAATTTTTTTGTTCGATAATAAAAGTGAAGACGACGTGCCCTTTAGTTGTACACGAACAGTTCTGACCCATCAAAAAATAGCAAAAACATGTTTTTCATGGTTCTTTGCCAAATCTGGCCATACGGGCACCAGTGTTTAGCAGCCCAGATCTCACGAGGCTTTGCATCGGAAAATGGAGACCACAAGCAGACTCAATTCATCGAGATCTAGAGCTTTGCCGACCACAACTTTTTATAGGACCACTCCCTGGGACGCTCTGGACCCGAATATGGTTCGTCGACCCTCTGCCAGAAACAGCGATTTTTCAAATTTCGCAGTGTTATTGTTTGTTTTTACCTTACAATGAGTGTCTATTCGGTTATCAGGCACGTTGAATACAAAATTGTTTCTACTCGGTAGAACCCCCCCCCCAAAGTTAATAATTTGATCAAAATTTATACTAAAAATCCGTCCTGACGCCGAAAATTTCGCAAATTTCGTCAAAATTTGCTTCAAAATGGCTTTTTCTCCATCAAAAGCGTTTTGGCAGTATTTCAGACACGAGTTTTAATCATTTTTCTCTTGGAAAAATTCCCACTGGTAAAATCAGGCGTCCCTGGTTCAGACCCAGGGGGTGGTTCATACCCCTTGCAAAATTTTCAGCCAAAGGAGAGCGCAGAAATGTACTGCTTTTTCATTTTGTCTGATTATGTATTGCGTGCAGGCCATCAAAAATGATCTATATTTAGGAATTTCTGAAAGCTGAATAGACTGATTTGGTTACCTAGCATCCATGGTGCATGTTTCTTGACTTTTCAATGGGCGTAGGGTCAATGAACCCGATTTCCGGAATATAGTTTCTCATCAGTTATTTCGGGTACGTATTGCTTACAAGTCATCAGGAATTGTTTATATAGGTTTTCCGGTAGGCTAAATACGATACGAGTAATGCCTTTTTAGATATTTTCATTTGGTTTAAGATGAATGAACCTGATTTCCAGTAAATAGTCGGTATTCCATTGTTTGATTAAATATTGCGTACAGGTAACCAGTTGTCTATATAGGTTTCCTATAACTTGAATACGATTTTTTTGGATTGAAGATGTTGAGGGAGATAATAAAATGTTTATCTATAAAGACGTCGGTTTTTGGACCCCCAGAACAAGTAATGCCGCCCGCTATACAGCTTTGCTTAAACTGCGTCAATCTCAATGTGCTTCTAGAGTGCGGAGCGTAGCGTACAAAATTTCGGTCTGAAACCAAGCGCCTCCCTTTACTATACAAACATAAGTTCCTTACATGTTATTCCGTAGGAAACTTAAAATTATGATTCTAAAAGAAAATAAAACAATGTATGGTATAATTTTATGATCAATGATCAGGGACATGGTTCAGGCTAACGCTGGGCAATCAGTGCCCGTCAGCAGCATCAATGCTACAAATGAGACCAACTGTGGTGCTACTAGCACAGTTTCAGTACATGTAGTTCATTACCTAAAACAGTAGTTTCTGGCTGGGTTGCAGATGTAACTTTACTCCAATGTAGACTGATTTACAAACTCGCTTGACGCAATTTACTTTAGCCAACTTACAGCTAAGTACGTCTAAACAATCCATACTCTGTTATGCTTATTAAATTAGGCCGGTTCAAATCTAACATACACCATGGATTTCTAATGGGTAAAAAAGCTGAGATAAGCATCGACCTGGCTTGGTTTTGCCAACAAACTCCTGTTGGGTCAAGATGAAGAATTCCTACTCAAATTGTGTGTCTTACGTTTCAATGGGAAATTTGCTAAGTTAATCTTTTCATTTGTTTGGTTGTACTGAAACTTGATCATTGTGTATAACATACGTTTGGACAATATAGATGAAGCAAAAATTGTGGAAAAATTTAAAAAATTTTTTTAAAGCTGAATTCCGGTTCCGATATGGTTTTGCCAAAGCCGCAACCGGAACAAAACTTTCGTCTAAACCGGAATTCCGTTTACCCCTAATATTCGGATATGGGGACCATTTATCCCTGCACATCATGAGTAAAAACAAACCTGAAATGATTTATGTCGACATAATTTCACTAAAACAGCTGTTTACTGCATATTTCACAAAGCAACACAATACTACTGAAAATAATGTTGTAATACAATTACAAAACTCAATTTTTTGAATGAATATGAACGTAATAGTTGCAACTACATATGGAAATCTGTGACATCTAAAAGCGCACTGTGTGGTCCCGAGCTCCTCCAAAATCTTGGGGTCGGCTCTGAACTCTGGAAAAAGCTTCCGTTTCGGGTCAATCGTGCTAAGAAATTTATATTTTTTGTATAAAATGACAAATCTGTACAAAAATACAGACCGCAGACGTACTAAAGAAATGTTAGTACTTTAAAAC
The DNA here is from genome assembly GCA_030248225.1 of Trileptium ribeirensis. Lineage (NCBI taxonomy): Eukaryota > Metazoa > Nematoda > Enoplea > Enoplida > Thoracostomopsidae > Trileptium > Trileptium ribeirensis. The sequence continues at coordinate 101,532 of JASANE010006153.1, read as the reverse complement.
CTACAATTTTCCAAAGTCTTAAGAGAAAATTAAAAGTTAGCAACGGTCGAAAGCAAAGCTAATGATCACCGGGACAACGCTTAGAAATATGTGGGGACTAGTATCCCGCGGTTGTGGTGACATAGTTGTGGGTCCACCCAGCAGCTGCACCCATCCAGCGTTGATATCTAGCATTATTTTGGGCAGAACTGTCAACTTATCGACCGAATGGGAAAATAACTTACCGTTTCTTTTCCTATAAAAATTAACTTTACCTGTGTACAACAATCATGAATCCACACATGTGATACGCACGGAATTCCCTTTGCTAACGCTGACAAATACTTCCGGGTGCGATAATGCGTGTCTGCGATCAAAAAGTATTTGAAGCGATCGCGTACTGGCTAAAACACGTAGGCAAATATTCATGTATTCTAACACTTTTCATGAATAGCAACCTGGGCTCTCCATTCGCTGAAATTTTTGCAGGGGGCATGAACCAGGGGGTCCCCTCGGTTCCGAAACGGGGGCGACCGATTTTGCCAGGGGGAATTTTGCCGAATGAAAAACGGTTAAAATCCGTGTCAGAAACACTGCCAAAACGCTTTTGATAGAGAGAAAAAGAGATTTTGAAGCAAAGTTGGACAAAATTTGTGAAATTTTTGGCTTCAGAACGGAACTATAGTACACATTTTCATCAAATTTTTTGTACTCTGGACCGCTTGGAAACTAAAAAATTTTGCCAGAGGCAGTGAAGAGGGGGGAGCCCAAAATTTTGCAAGGGGCATGAACAGGGGGGTACCTGTTTTGAACCAGGCCCCCAACCCCAATTTGGAGAGCCCAGCCAACATCAAGGAATCGTGGTTAGAGTTTAATATAAGAGTAAGACATACAGCCGTGCTAATATACTTTACCACTTAACCTGACCTATCCCAGACGATCTTTGAAGGAGCAGTCCCACCGTTTTGCGGTGTAATGACTAAACTTTTTTTGGATAGTACCACCACATAAGACTACAGCAGCCAGCGAGATAAGTCCAAATTTTGAAATGGTAGGTGATTGCCTCTACTTCCTTATTGTCATTGGTTCGTATCGACCTTACAGCAGGAACACTTGCAACAAGAAACTTGGAGCGACAGACCGGCGACTACGTGATAGTAGCAGAGAATAAAAATGGCCTTTACGGGGATGAAAAACCCCTGACAAAAATGTAATTTGAAAAATATAACGTTAGGTAATACCTGCTTAATTTCTATGTAAAACAGCTTTGGCGGTGAAAAATGTGCTTTCACTAATAAAGAAATGCCGAGGTAAAGTGTTCCGGTAATGGTTTTGCTTTCAAAAAATGCATTTACTTGCCTAATGTACTGGAGACATATCATTGGCCGTTGTGGTAGTAAAATGCTCCATTGTTTTCAATTTAGTACGGTGTTCTATGGTGTGTTGGGCTTGGTGCACTGTACTGTAGAAGGACATTGCGGGGGAAAATGCATTTTTGAGCACGAAAATTTTTTGCAATTAGTGGATAAATCATGTTCAACCATCTTTCCCTTTGCAACAAAACCAGTAATTGCATGGTAATGGTTACAGAAAACTGTAAAAGATAGTGGAACATTGGTCGAGCGCTTGATTGATATATCAGTTTCTTAAAAATTGCATATGTCCCAGGCATAACCCTTCACAGTCAAAACAAACTCTGACTTTGTGTCGTTACTTTTTGAATAAATATGGTATTGAACTGCACTTAAAATATTAGAGGGTTATATATAGGCTACAAAAGTATATAATTTACAATTTGCCTGACCGAAGTTAATGCAAAGACTCAAAACAGAGCTTAATCCTATTGTGGCCGACGTGACGCTACTGTGTTGCATACTTCGAAAACGCAATGCCCATACGACCCAGGCTATCGTAACTTCAGACGTGCCCAACAGGCTAAATTTTTCTCAAGAAAGCTACGAAGTTTAAGCAACCCGCTGGTACGCTTCACAGGATGTGTTCAGATCCTGCCTGAAGGGTTCCGCACGTAGTCTACGTGGTACTACCTTCGAGGTCCCCCGGGAGGTTGGCTCCGTGACCTGGACACATGCCAAAGAGACCATACCGCTATTCCCTTTCTTCGTTCCAACTGAAGTGTCTAACGAATTGATCGATCAGTTATTTTGGCCTGTAGCCTCCCACTAGGGTCCGACAATACCTAGCCGTTTAACGTCGGATAATGACGATTCGAACTGAACTTGGAGAACTGGCTGGCGGTCCTTTCTGATCCTCACTGACGGTGGTGGTGAGGTCTTATGCATGCCGCACGACACGTAGCTTTACGTCGGAAGAATCGGCAAACCACGCTAAGGCTTGCGATCTCTTTGGCGTCAAAACTAAAATAGTTCGTCGACTGGGGTAACGATTTCAAACCTTACATATCGCTACATAAGACATCAACAACGCGAGAACACCGCTGATTTTTAATCATTGTTTATTGATAAGGTAATCGGGATATATATTTGGATAAAGGGAGCAAATGTAACACGTTTATACAATTCACAACACGAGCATATAATTGCACGAGAGAATACAATGAATATGTTATAATCTTTCAATACGCGAACAAAATTATCGGGTCATCGCCTTCTTCAATGAACGTTCACAGCCACGGGTTCACTAAATGCTCGGCTATCCTAGCTAGTATTCTAGCAACTGATGAGCTTACCTTACTATATCGGAACAGGGAGCGGGTTTAAAACAGATAACCGGGCGCCAATAGGAAAGCCACTCACTAGTGCGGGAATCGACCAACAAGAACAGTTGAGCGTCATTTCGGCCGGTTCAGGTAAGCTGAAGACAATTGGGCACTGCTGAAGCAGGGAGGGAAAAAATCAGAAAATCGGCCTACAGCAAAATTTTTGGTATATTTGGACTCAGCTCGACGGGAAATGTCTGAGTTTATATCTTGTTACCAGGGCAACCTATCGAAATAACACAGCCTCTATACCCCAAAAACCCAAAAGAAAAGAACAATAATTTAGCATCATCAGGAGGCTATCCCTGAAAAGGGGAGACCCTGGTCTCGTAGAGACCTCTTTTGGGGTGAGAGATTATGGGAGATCCAGAGACCATGGGGGTATCTCTGAAAAGACGGTGGGATCCTTCCCGGATTTCCGCCCTGCTTCAGGAAGATCAAAATTAGACATGGAGGGTCAAGATATGGTCTAGATGGGGAAGGGTCGCCGTAGGCTTGATTACACCTATCCTATTCTACGCGGGATCAAGCACTGCAGTAAAATATAATATAATTTGAGATATATATGGTTCATAGTGAATCATAATGACATCATACAATAACGGTACAACAATAGAATACCAAAATACGACTCATCGACAGTCCGACTATTCGAATGACATGACATGACAGTAAGTATCGGGTTCGATTATTTTGTAAATACGCTGACAGCCAAAACGGGCCTTAAAAGTTATGCGTTAAAGTGCTAGGACAAAAGTTCATCAAGCAGTTCGACTATTGTCGCACCGGGTTTTCGTGCTCCCGAGGATACAAGAATAATTATACACATACATAATCATTCAGGGAAGTTTTGAACGGCAATATGGTGTTCCATTTTTTGTACTAACTTATCAAACGATGGGTAAAATAATATTTCACTATATCAGCAAACTTGTTTGCAAGAAAACGCTGGATCTAGGGAAGATAGCTAAAATGTTAATTTTCAACCAAATTGGGGTTCAACTAAGTGCCGCGGCTTAGGTTCGATGGAAACGTTTCGGGTTTCCTACAAAAAGCACGGATTGTCAAGTCACTGCGAGAATCCTAGGTGATGAAATATCGGGCATTATTTTAATAGAGGTTGACATTTTTCTGACAGTTCACTTTTCCTGTCCCACGAGGGGGTGGTGAAGTTATAAGTAACTTTTTTTCATACAAAAAGCTCGAGAATTCGCTCATTTCAATGGAAGACAGCCTAAATCCTACAATTTCGTTTCTGAAGCTGGACTGTGACGTCGCTCCTTAAAAAGAATCTTAGGGTTATTACCACTAAGCAAAAGTCGTAATTAAATATGATCCTAAATCATGGTATGATACAGATAATACTGATAATATAAATCACGACTATGGTACAAATAAGTGGTTCGGGTAAAATTTTACTCAAAACGTTTTTACTTCCTTCTCGTTGCTCGGGTCGTCAAATAGGTGTTTGGTTCGTCCTATATTTCTTAGACTAAGAATTGGAGGTACTTTATTCCTTACTCGAAAACTACGAGCGCTACGGGTGAGCTCGCGAGCAGATCATTGCAGATGCAGTTAACCACTCTGGGGCTATCGCCAATTTCCAGGAGGTCAGCTGGGTTACCAAACGAATTCTTAGTTGTTTGTATGTCCGAACTATTTCTCAAGAGGTAATCATTTTGCTATTTTAATCGGGTCCCTCGGCATCGCTGCGAAGCGATGGTACTAGTGCAGTATGGGCACCCTCCTAAGCTGACCAACTCCTTGTCAAAGGCAACCCAATCCAGCATCTCAAGCAAGTTCTCTCCATCAGTTGCTTTATGTAAATTAATGCCTATAACATACACATGTGTAGTTTCAAGTCGTTTTCGGGGCATGGGATCATGGCTTAAAATTCCTTTTAACCGGTTACCGTTCAATTCAACGTGGAAATTTTAGGATGGCGATGGCTTGTAAACCGTCGGCATCAACCTAAAGCAAATGAATTTCAGTACAGGCAATGTCAAACTAGTGCACGGCGTATGCCTCGTTCTTTGTAGCAATTCAGTTAAATTTTGACGATTTCTAACCGTTAAGAGGGACCATTGCAAGCGTAAGAACATCTCCTTATGTTATTTGACCAAATCTATGTTTCCCAATTCGACTGTTCCTAGATTTCGACCGAAGTTCTTAACCCAACCGATCAAAAGTGTGAGACAAACCTAAAACTTTCAATTACTAAAAATTTTGGCGGCCTTGCTCTGTGTATAGAGGCTGGGGGCTTGACCTAGATTTTCGATTTCAAAGGGCCGGACCACCGGTCCTTCCAAAAATTAGTCCGTTGGGTCGAGACCCGATAGACCCGACATCGCACCTCACGATATGGGTAAATGTTGTGCACAAAATGTTAATGCTCGCAACTAAATTTACCAACACTGGTAGTTACCAACAATAATGTATTTGCAGCGACGGCGATTTTCCGAGGTTCGATACTCCGTTACTGCCGTGCTGCACTGATGAAACTCAAAGAAAGGGAAAACGAGAGAAACTGTGTATCGTAACTGTAAAGCTAAATCTGAAAATACGGCTATGAAACTCGGCTTCTGTTCTGCTCGGGTTTAAATTTATTATAATTTTTGAACGAGACATGGCTTTGCAGGGCTCAATAGCTCGAACGTAAGGCCTCAAGGGATCTCCATTTGTAAAATAAAAATCATCAAAATTCCTTGACCGAAGTAAGCGATTGAAATTTTAGGTGGGGTGAACCCCGTTGAATCCGTTTAACCTTAAGGTCTCGTTGAAATGCCAGAGGTGCTTCTGTAGTTCAGTAAAATTTATGCAAAATTCCTGCAGGGAATTTCGAGTTATGGTAAATTTTATCTCAGGGTGGGAGCGCCACACTTCCGAGTCAACGGGTTCATAGACCCGATTAAATTTTGTTAAATTTTAGGATTATATTTGAATGATTACAGCTTAATCTGCAGCTCAATAAAATCTTAGCAAAATTCCTGAAGGGAATTTTACACAATAAAATCTAGCCAACGCGTGTCTCTTAGAAACGAGTATCAGAGGGACAACTCCGTAAATCTATATGGCAAATCGTACGCGCGATGCGTGTATAAAATCTCTTAATCGTGCTCGCAATAAAACTGGCTCGGATAGAAGTGGTCTTTAATAGTAAGTATATTTCTGGAAAACGTTTAACCTCGGTCAACTTAGGCTCGTCTTCCTACTTCAGGGAATAATGTAAAATTGTTTTTCGAGAGTGTTGCGATTATTTGTGTCCTAACTCATGACCGAGGTGATTCAGAATGACTTCAGCTAGACGAACAAATCATTAACATCGGCTACTCCGGACCATGGAACTGCGGGGAAAGCTCGGGTAGGTACAGCTAACATGTGAAGGAAAGTACCGGAACTGGATCAAAGTAAGTCAGTATGGGCAGGGAGTCTGCAAATGCGAAGTACTATACCTTGACTACTCGGTATTCAGTTCTGTCAGTCATCAACAGTCCTTGTTTGTCTGCTCTGACATCGGTAACGTGTGACTTCTCCTGCTCGATTCTCTGCCCATACTTACATACTATGATGCAGATCTGTGAACAATCCATCGCTTGTCCATTTATCCGCAAAACCCAAAAGTCAAGAAAACAAGAACAAACTGATCAAAATAACACATAGTTAAAGCATCGGAGCCGGCCAGTAAAGCCGACCGAATTCCGTGCTGCCGAAGTCAGACTGAACTCGGAATTTGGTCCGGACGTCTAACCCCGACCGTTTTCTCAGTCTCCGTCCAATCGGAGACAAGTTATTTCATACTGGAGTTCCGGTCTTTTCTTAGTTCAACCAATAAAATTTTAATTTGGGACGGCTACAGTAAACCGTTGGCGGTCCCAGTCTAAAGGCAATCCTTTAGGTAATTAAAATGATAAATTGGGTCGTTAAAATTTAAATAAGCTGTCTGGGGACGCCAAATTTTGGCAAACCTTAAGGGGTCCCAGACCTTAGCAAAATCCTTTAAAGACGATTTGCCTAATTTCGCAGACAGGTTAATCTCCTAGCTGTCACCGTGCCTCCAACTTTCTTGTCGCCCAAGTTTCGGACCCAATTTAATCCTAATATATTAGTTTTTAATTATAATATTAATAAATTTAATATTTGCTTAGTATATTAATGTAATTATCCATATTAAGTAGTGTAAATCTATTGATTATTAAGTCCCACCTCCAGACAGATATATTAATAACCCTATAATTACGTATTAAATTATATTATTTGATATAATAATTTCCTATAAATATATATTTATTATTAAATTTATAACTAAGTTTACTTAATATATAAATGTAGCCTTCCTATAATTTTAATATGGCATAAATAAAACACCAGGCGGCTGGGTAAACAACATATATATACATATAATTTTAATATTAAATTTATTAGTAACTATAATTGTTACTAAATTTATAACTGATTTAATAATGTATATTCAACAAATGTATAAATATAAATATCACTAATTTAATATTAAATTAACAGATACATATGCCAGACGGCTATTATATATTAGTAATATTTTAATACTAAATATGTATTTGCGCGGCACCAGTCTTGCTAGAAAGTCCGAAAATTTTTGTACCAAAAAATGTGATAATTCCCAACAAATTCACGACGCTTCCGGAGTTACGGACCGCAACCGTAGAGACCCACAATTCCGAATATTCGGAATTGTCATTTTACCCAGCCGGCTACACAATAATAATGTACCTATGAACAAATTAAACGATGCAACTTATAATCAATATAGTTACGATCGATATATAACGGATAAAAAGAAGTGGGTCGGAATCGGTAAGGTACTACATGGTACTTCACCCAACCCGATCGACCAATAACAGATAATCAATAAGCAAAAATAATAAGCATCATACCAGTTCTAATACATCCAATACTTGACCAACATAAGTACTAATAATCATCAAAGAACTACCAACAACTGATGCAATACGATATGGTGGGTATTCAGCAATACGGGTACATTTAGGTCCATACAGTTAAATAAAGGTACAATATACGGTACGTAATATATAATACGATACGTTTAGGTTTACATAGTTATATTGACAGAGTACGTACAATGCATTAAACATAGTAACAAATAATAATAAAGTGCCAGATAATAATGCATTGCATAGTATATGTAGAAATGCCTTTATGACAACAATAAACGGTAAATGGGTACTTGACAATGGTACCGAATAGTGAAAGATGTAATGATAATAATGGTAACAAATAATAACAAAAATACGACAATAGTACACATGGATAACAATAACGAGTAATACTTCGATTTAGGTAATCAAATAAGTCATGCATCATGCTACCAAATTGCTAAACGGTACGCCATGCCTATTCGGCCGGGACTTGGTTGAACTTCAAGAGTTAATTCCTACAGCAATATGGGGTTGGAAATTCGTAAATCTTGCCCACTGTGACGTGGTAGAAAATAATCTGTCACGTAACGATCCAGAATATGATGTGTTACACTATTTGTATTATTTTCGGGCCGCTATTTAAAAGACGTATCTCTTTCAAAAAAGTTAACAATCCTAAAACAAGTTAAAATCACAACGAACTTAACAACTAATAATACGTCGTTTAAAAATATGCTTGAGACAAAAGCAATAAAACACATGGAAGTCTAAAAATATGGGTCATTTCATGAAACCATGTACTTTTGAAACACCACTTTTTGAAGCCAAAATGAAACGTTTTCGAATGTACAGTGTCTAGACCACTTCCGATGTGAAAAAACCGTGAATTTTTCGAATATCGATGTCTCTATGCAAAACGAGGTACCTGACACCTGCTACAGGGGCTGGAAAGGGTCCCCCTGGGGGTCAAATTTTAATCCGAAATAAGTCATTATTCTGTAGGTTGACGGAGTGACACGCGAACCATGGTCTGTTTTTACGCAAGTCGGACCACAGTGGTCCTCGTCAAGCCATTTGGAGCAATTGCGACCTAAAATTGGTGCTGCTAGGGCATTCTTGGGGTTAAAAATCGACCAATTTAGAACAAGCCTGTCGCAGAAGTTTTTCTAGCGCAACGGAGACAGCACCTAGAGATACCATTTTATGCTCACAAACCCATCATGAGCGGGGGACGTCTGAGAAAAAATTTCTTGCAGATCCTTAGGCCTTGTAAAAATTGGCACCCCGATATGTTGAGTCGGGGGGCTACACCTCAGGTAGGGGGGCTACATCTCAGGTCGGGGGGGCTACAGCTTCCTACAACATGCAACGCGCCAAACTTTAGCTACTGCTATACATTCTAGATGTAAGCTGGTGTAAAAGAAATACAATTGCTCTATGACTAGCTTAATTTAAGTGATGATACCAAGGACAATGCGTGTAATAGATGTGCGGGCAGGCAGAAGGGTTCCCTAGCTGTCCAGTTAACAGCACGGCCCCATATCATAGTGCAATGATGATGAACTTATATACTAATATGATTCTTGCGAACTTCGATTTCTTTTATTACACATGCGGTCGGGGGGGGGCTACACGCCAGGTCGGGTGGGCTACATTTTCATTAAAAATTTTTATTAGATGGGTCGATTATAGTGGGGCTTTACTATGTTTATATCCGGCCTATTGTAAGACTGTATTCTAAATTTGGCTTTTGTAAATTTAAGTTTGGTCAGGTCGGGGGGGGGCTACATTTTGCATACCCATTTTTGGCATTTTATGACCTTCGACCTCATAATGAAATAACACATGGACAGACGCTGATATTCGATATTCTTTTTTCAATAACGCCTGTACGGATTACGATTACCGTTATATAGCATTTTTGGCGCTAGGGCACTTTGACGTTATTTACCAGCGTCTAAAAGCTGCCGATTTGACCTTGGTCGGGGGAGGCTACATGTCACGAAAAAAATTTTCGGAAGCTTGACGTCAGCTTCAATGTCGATGCTTACTCCCAAGTTTTTCCGGAAAAATTAGCAAATACCAATGGATCACAGTGAAATGAAAAACACACATATGTATCATGTGCTAGCGATACGGCGAACGTTTATATTGGGACATGTGTTTTTGGCTTCATTTGGCCAACCCGGGTTGAGGGCCTCTGGCTCCTGCTATGTTTGGTGTACAGAGGTCCACCATACCTCGTTATCACCGTCGGATATGCTATTACTACATCTCACAGCGACACTAAATTTCCTTACAAAAGACTGGTGGTATGGGCCAAAAAGTGCCGATGTAGCCCCACCCCGACTAAAATGACATGGTTTCGTGAAATGACCCATATGCCAAATATCAACACAAGTTTTTAAACAAAAACCCCTTAATACATTTTCAAAAGCCAAATTATTATTATCAAATACTACCTCAGAAAATATTATGCACAATGTCAACAACCCTAGTTTAATAATGTTTAATATACTTTATGACACGTTACCCCAATTACTGGAATGTCTTCCGTTTCAACACCTACACCTTGCTCTATCCAGTGGAAATAAACCTGAATATTCACATCTACACTATTTCCTCAACAAATCCAGCCTGTGTCTATGTTATAGAAAACTACACATGAATTTCACCGACTAAGGCAACTCTTATGCAGTTATGTACACCTCAAGCGCTTGATCCCTGTTACACATCGGTTGCAGTTTCCTGTAACCAGCATACACACCAATTACTGATTTTGCGATAAAGTGAAAGATACGGGAACATGATCAGGAGAAATCTATCCACTAAATCTTGAATGCAAAATTTTCCGCGGTCAAGCGCGCTTTTTTCCACTGCAATGTCCTTGCACAGTACAGTATACCAAGCCCAACGCACCTTAGAATACCGTACTAAATTGAAAACAATAGAGCATTTTTTCCAACGCAATGTCCATAGCAAAATTAAGCAAATGAATGCATTTTTCAAAGCAAAAGCATTGGCGTAACGCATTAAAGCGGTATTTCATATTAGTGTAGGATCATTTTTCACCGATAACCCTGTTTCACATAGCTAAATAAGGACGCATTACCTAACATTATATGTTTCTAATAACATTTCAGGGGTATCTTTTCCCATATAAAGGGCATTTTTCCCAACTACTATAATGTAATTTTTCCCAGAAAACTAATGAAAGTTGTTAGTACTATTGTTGGCCAAAATCCAAGAGTTATACCATCAAAATTTGGCTAGTTTGGGTAAATTACGATAACAGGAGAATTAAAGCAGCCAAAATTCATAGTTTCAAAAGATAACGCGATTTTCATAGTTAGGCTGTCCAAAACTAAACTTGACCTTCCCCGACCTAGTATGTGTCATTCAAACAGTAATTTATTTAACCAAAATTATTTCAGTGGTTTCAAACAGGAAATGGCAGCGAAACTTGGCGATTTGGAAGGTAAATTAGCGTATTTTGGAGCTAGAAGAGACAAAATCATAGTCAGGTGTCCGAAAATAAAGTTGACCTTCCCCTACCTAACATATGTCACCCAAACACAAACTAGTCCGGCCAAAATTAGTTTAAAAGCTTCAAACAGAGGGTGACAACGAAATTTGGCCATTTTGGGGTTAAATTACGATATTTTGGGAAGAGGGGGAGAGCTAGAAGAGTCCAAATCATAGTTAGGTTGTCCAAAAATATACTTGAATTTCTTAGACCTTCTGTCTGTCGCCCAAGGAACAAATTGCCCAACCAAAATTAATTTAAGTGCTTCAAATAGGAGCTGACAACAAAATTTGAGTGTAAATTAGCATTTTGGGGGCTAGAAGAGCCAAAATCATAGTTAGCCAATTTACAGAATAAAATAAGCTAGACTAGAGACACGAAGATTAAATTGTGTGTAGGCAAAAATATACCTAATACACTGCCCTTACCAAGATTAGGTTAAATCTGCCGCATTCCACGGCATTAAAACAATCCCGTATTGGCGAAATTATATAAGGTTCATAGTATCCCGGCAATAAGTACATCTTCCAACTTCGTCTGTACTGACGCCATTAAGGATATCTGGCCTCTCCGCTCGCAAAAATTTTGCGGGGGGGGGGCCTCTGCCGGGGGCCCCCCGGCACATTTGCCGAGGGGAACACAAAAGTGCCTGGGGGAGCCAAAAATAACAATTTTCGTGGTTTCACGCTAGAAATGGCTTTTTTAATTTTTAGGTAGATCTCAAGCATTTAATTTGCCCGGCAGCCTGGTCTATAAGCGTTGTATTTGTTCTCTGTTTCAGATATTTCAGAAATACTGTGTAGTAATTAGTACTGTGTAGTAATTAGTAATAGTTTTATATTTCACACCAAAAATTTTTGCCGTGGGGCAGCCAAAAAAGTGCCAGGGAGCGCCTTCCGGGGGGCATCTCGATTTTGCCGGGGGGCGCCCAAAAGTGCCGGGGGCCTCCCCCCGCCCCCCCTCACTTTGGAGAGGCCAGGATATTATTATACCATGAAGTTATTACTTTAATAGTTCAAGCCTCAAAGGAATCACTCGCAGATAATCGCAGTCCGAATAGTAATAACTGTGTCTAAAGAATAACGAAATAACTATCTGATGTACCTGGGCTTGTTCAACGTGCAAAATTATTGGTGTCAAGATACATCGTATGCAGGATCGACAATTTTCATCAGTCTTTAGCGCCCTGCGTTTCCTCCCGTTGCAACTAATTTGATTAGTTCGCGGACCAAGACATTAGGGGAAGACATAAGGACAGGAACAACTAACCTTTGCACATATAAATTGCACTGTGCGTCATTTAATGCTTGATAAGTATTTCATAAAGGGGAAAACATAAGGACAGGAACAACTAACCTTTGCACATATAAATTGCGCTGTGTGTCATTTAATGCTTGATAAGTATTTCATAAAATCGTGATCCGTAGAGGAAGGGTCCATTTTGGTTCGAGGGATGTTCGAAGGCGGTTGAAATGTGCTCAAAAAGGATAGCTAGATATTTGTTAAATTCCATGCTCAGCGTTAGTTCGTTTGAGCCTCACTTCTGTAACTTTAGGTTAGTGCTGCATCTCCAAGCATACGTTTAATCATATCAGTTTTGAGCTAAATAAATGAACCAAGTAGCAGCTTACCGCAAAGCTATCGACAACGCGACCGCCGCGATCTTCAATCAGTTGACGCACAATTTTCTTGTTAAATGGAATTATAGGTCGACCTTCTTCATCTGAAACTTTTAACCGGCTATAAAAATTGCCCCACATGGGAAAGGCGAGTGGACCATCCTGGTTGGTTACCGAACTCATGGCCGAAGGTGGCGTTGCTGTATTGACAGCTGTAATGAATCACGTTCTGAGAAATTGCATGAGCATCACGTTCTGAGCAATGAGTGGACCAACAGTCACACCATTTACATCTACAAAGGCAAAGGAGACGCACTGGATTGCGGCTCCTATAGAGGTATCCGTCTCCTCGAATGAAACGGAATGAAACTATACGAAAGACTGTTGGAGAAACGCCTACGAAACGTGGTCAACATCAGCCAATGTCAGTGCGGCTTTATGCCTGGGAGAAGTACAACAGAGGCAATATTCGTACTCAGGCAGCTGCATGAAAAGGCGCTACGGAAGGGGAAACCGCTGTGGCACGCATTTGTCGAACTGGAGAAGGCGTTCGATCGGGTCCCGAGAAACGTTGTGGAATGGGTCTTAAGGAGGCATGGCGTAGCCGAACACCTAGTACGCAAAATAATGGAACTATACGAACGGTCAACGTCCCAACACAGGGGCCATACTACAACATCGGACCCCTTTGACATCTCAGTGGGCGTCCACCAGGTTCCGTTCTAAGTCCACTGCTCTTCGCTATCGTGCTCGAGGAGGCTACAGAACCAATCAATTGGGAAATACTCTTCGCAGACGACCTCGTTATCACCGCGGACTCTCAAAACAACTCAAGGAACGGCTCCGGGTGTGGTGTAGTGATTTGGAGGGGAAAGGTCTCAAAGTCAACGAGAAGAAGACGAAAGTTCTGGTCACTGGAGGTGACGGCAAGCCTGCTCAGACCGGACAGTTTCCATGTTCACACTGCGGAAAGGGAGTAGGCACGAACTCGCTGTCTTGCCGAGACTGTGGAAAATGGGTTCATATGCGCTGCACTGGCCTCAAAGTGCGCCCCCGCTCGAACGAAAACTTCATGTGCGACAACTGTTCACATCCTGCTGTCCAGGCAACTGACTTCTGGGTGGACAACAGGAAATTTGAAATAGTGGACAAATTCACGTACCTTGGGGACACCATCGACTACAATGGAGATCTACGGAGGGCAGCCAAGGCCCGTAGTCAAGCCGCCTGGTTCATATGGAAAGAGCTGGCGAGTCTACTTACCAACAAGCGATTGCCCTCTAAGATGCGCGGGAGGGTGTATAACGCGTGCATTCACCCATTGCTAGCTTACGCTTCTGAATGTTGGACACTCATGAAGGAAGCAGCGGCGCCTCTTCTAGCCACTGACAGAAAAATGATGCGATGGATGGCAGGAGTGCGTTGGGAAGACCGCGCATCCTGCAAGAATGTGGCGAAATCACGTGGACTTACTTCGCTGGAGACGGAACTGACCAACCGGAGGCTGAGATGGTACGGCCACGTTCAGCGCAGAACTTGCGGCGTGGCGTAACAAGCGGTCGAAGTCCAATTCGAAGGAAATGCGCGCCGTGGAAGGCCGAAAAAGAAGTGGGAACAGGTCGTCAAAGAGGACATGCAATCGATAGGGCTACGAATTGAGGATGCGCAAGACAGGGAGAAATGAAAAAGAGTGCTGAAGTCACGGTGCAGTCGAACACGTTGCACGCGCGATGGAACCAATCGACTCTAAAGGATGTGGTGGTGGTGGTGGAAAAATTGCCCCACATGGTTTCTGAGACATATGCAACACATCTTCTAAAACTTTTCGCATCCTCAAGGAAAAGCGTGCACATAAATAGCCAGTTGTGTTGCGCGTTAGTTCCGAAATATTTGGCGCGAGTATAATTTAAATGAAACAAACACCATTGAACATTTGGCATAGAAGGTTGCCGTAAGGATTTCTTACTTTTATACACTGAAATCACGCTAAGAACGAACAAGTAGAACTAAACTTAAAGAAACAAATTTGTACAGAGATAAAATCATTAACAAGCAATGTAAAGAGAAACAAGGCGAGCGTGGCTAATCAGCGCTATGCGATGTTTAAACGTTAACACCATAATTCCTATATAGTCTAAAAAGCCAGTAGTAATACTACCGATACTTTGGACGGGTTTAAAATCACATAAACCTGTATTTCTTAATACAATGCCCAAAAAAATTATAAAAACTTTCAAAATAATTTATAAAATAATTACAAATTTATGACAAAACAATACGAAACATATACAAAACCAAAGACATATAAAATGACATAAAATACAAAAAATCTTTCTAAGGTTAAAAAGTTGATCAATTTCAGCAAAAGGGGGTTGAAAAGTTGATTTTAACCTTAATACAACCTTTTTGCCCCGTTTCTGAGGCCATTTGTTAATAATTTTTGGGTTTTTAGCGAAATAATAGATTTTGAAAATTTTTTAGATTTCGATGCCCAAGTTCCCCCACCAGTTCACAATTTATGCCGCCCCGTTCCGAGCCACAAGCCATCGGTTTATGAAAACACCACCCCCCACCCCACAGGCAAAATTTTCAGCGAATTGAACAGCCAGTACTTTGAAAACAAAACTCACCCATTACATTGAGACATAAATTGACACTTGCCGCCAATTTTAAGCGACGCCAGACAACATTAGCACCGTCAATCGTCTATACTTGAACTACCATATGACAATGGTCTTACGTTTATATCGTATATTGGCTTGCAATAGAAAAGCAATCGTTAAGCTCTCAACTGCAATTCCATTTTTAGACTATTTCCATATGATCGACGTGCACTTCGAAAAAGCAGAAGCATCATTCTCATATGCCGCGATGAGATCAATACGATGTACGTGCTCAGATTTTATTGAATGGTTGGCTGGTGCTGCTGATGGTTACAGAAACATGGGGCTAAACACGATTGTATATTGCAGCGAATTAATATTACAGATAAAAGCTACCGGAAAGGATCATAGTTACAAAATTATGTTACTATTTACATACCTCTCTCGTTTTCAACTCCTGGCAATGGACGACGATTAGCCGATGTAAGTACAAATGAAATGCCTGCAAAGATTTGCGGCGGATGACCTTCAGCACCTTAAATCGTAACGCATAACATATACTGCAATAATCATTCAGCTGAGTATTTACTATGCCATACGTTAGGCGCCGACAGCGCGCGACAAAAGATAAATAAACGCCAATAGCATTTATGTGCGACACTACTGCTATCCGTATTCATTACGACCACATGTCTCTATAACCCGAACATCAATAACCCATGTAATAACAATCAATTTTAAAATTATAAGCTGTCAATGCATAATATCAAACAACACCAACAACTGAAAGATTGCTCAAATGCCGCAATAGACACCTGGGTCATTTCACGCTACGATGACCTTTTGGTCGGGGGGGAGGGGGTAAAACTGGATATTTTGGCCAGTAGCACGTAAACGTGCAGGGAACTGGTAAAAGTGTTATTTGCGCCAGGAAGCGTCATTAGTTAGCTAGTTCAAACAAAAAAAAATTTTCGGCTTCACGCACGTCGTAAGAGGTTGGACATCCACATAATTACCAAATTGACAAAAATCGTAATGACTAATTTTACGACCGCTTTTTTTCGGGCAGTGTCGTGGCTCCGTGTTCGAAGTTATGGCCCAAATTCTTTTCTATGCAGGATTAGTCAGGTCTACACAACATTTTTAATTGCACGATTTTCAAATCTACTCCAATCATGGAGAGTGACAGCTGTCGATATGGCATGAACCCCAGTTTTACCCCCCCCCCCGACCATGGTCTCAGGCATGTACACTGGCAGTTGATATGGGCTGCCATTTTGTACCCTCATAGTGGAAATTGTGGTATAGAATATCTTACATACCGTTTTCAAGTTAACTATGCTGGTTAAACACGGTCGAATTGGCCATTTCACATTTTTACCCCCCCCCCCCGACCACAAGCTACTTCCGGCATTCTAGCATATCTGGCAAAAGGTATGTTTTGATTTTTTTTTGCATAACACTTCCCCCAGGCTAAACTATCGATATAAATAGCAACCGTTTATGGCCGCTTCGTTTCCATTTAATAACCGGTATAAATCGGCACCCCCGTGTCTTAAAAGTGTTAAATTTGACCCAAGAATAGGCATAAAAAGCTTAATTTTTGATATACGGAGTTCCGCATAACGTCATTTTGACCGCGCTGACGGGCTGCACGAGATACAATCACAAAATCGAGGCTAGATGCAACCTGGAGCATACCAGAGGCCATTTTATGGTACCATGCGGAGCAGCAGGGGGATGGTATTTGAGAAGCCATAGCATAAAAACGGTTAAAAAAATTTACTATAACGACGTCGAATTACGGATCCTTGATGTTTTTTGGTCATATGGTGTAAAAATGAAGATAATCGGAGCCAAAAAAGTCATTAGACATTTTTTCTGGGGCAAAACGTCATCGTAGCGTGAAATGACCCACCTGCCTTTCTGCGTCTGTGAAACGAGCCCCGATTACGTAAAAGAAACTAACTTTCATCTTCATCTTCATACTCCTCTTCAACAACGTCGGGTTCGCTTTCGTGCACGCGGGCCTTCCGGTTCGTCGCCGCTGGTTGTTTCTTTTTGGTTTTCGCCTTCTTTGCTGCACCTGCGGTGGCCACCGAAGTGGGTTTTCCTTAAATATAGCATAAACCAATAATACAAAATATTTAAAAATTTTCAACAATTTTAATTTTTCCATACTTACACATAGCGCTATGAAATGAAAAGTGTTCCATTAAATTACCCACATGTGACGGCTTCTCCACTGGTTAAATTTTTTTTTCGGTTGTAATAATAGTAACCCTATTTATGAAACAGGCGACATGGGAAGTTGCAACAGAGTGCATGTGCGGAGCGCCTTCCAGTTCTGCAAAGTATTTAAAAAGTAAAAGTTGCTAAATTTCTGTATTTTCAGTGCAAATCGCTGAAATCATAGTAAAGTGCCTCAGAGACGCTGCAATGGTGTTTATGAGTGCTGTTAAATTAATTTTGCATCTAATTTTCCGTAAAGTATTAAAATTTATTAAACGGACCGAGCGGAGAGAACAGAGTTACTACTGAGGGCGCTAGCGGGAATGGTGTGGAATTGTTTTGTTTTTGTCTGTCGGTGCCACTCATAACTCATCTTCGGACGGATGGATTTCAGTTTGTTCAATAGCAAAAGTGATTACGATGTGTCGTTCAGTTAAACGGCAAGAGCTCTGACCCCGTCTTCCGATTCAAAACTGTAAAAAGCTTTTTTGACGAGTTATCTATATATAGCCATCCCGGTATCAGTGTTTTTCACAGCATATATCTTTCGACGACGCGTCGTATCGAATAAAAGAGACTACCATCAGTTCGTCGAAATCCACAACTTTGCTGAACAACACTATTTGTATAAATTTTTCTGTGGCTTTCTGGAAACTCATTTCCAGAATATGGATTATAATGGTTTTTTGACACGCTTAATACGATTTTAGTGTCATTTCAATGCTTTTCAGTATGTTTTGGGTCTATAAACTCTGATTCTAGAACCTGTATTCGGTATTGTTTGGTTATTTATTGGTGCAGATAATTAATGATGGACTATTTATACGTTTTTCGGTAGCTAAATACGATGGTTTAGTAATCTAAAGTTACAATAAGAATTAAACGCACAGGAAATCGAACGATCTTCGATTAAACGAAATTCGTTAAATTAAAAACCTGTAACAGGCCGTGTTTGATGTATTATATCCACCCTAAACCATCTTGAACCCTGAATCCATGTAAGATCCTAAAACCCATAGCAATCAACGTGCAATGCATCTAATATTTGTACTGGTCTACAAATAACCAGATCATCGTATTGAGCTTACCGGCAAACCTATAATATAAACGACTCTTGATGAAATGTACGCAATATGTAACCAAACAACTGAAGACAGACAATATTCTGGAAATCTTGTGCATTGACCATAAACCCAATGAAAAATGTCTAAAGAGACATACTGGTGCTGGAGCCTTGGTAACCAAACCATTGTATCCAGCATAACCTATGTAGTCAATTCTTGATGATCTGTACGCACTGCGTTACCAAGTAACAGAAGACCGGTATATTCTGGAAATTAAGTTCATTGACCCTAAACCCGTTGAAAACCAATGAAAAGGCTTGAAATATGCAAGCTACACTCAGGATAACCAAATAATTGTACTCGGCCTTAAGAAATACATAATATATACAATTCTTGATGCCTCACACATAATCAGACGAATGAAAACAAACTACTTCTTTGGAAATCGGGCTCGTCGCCGGTAAAACCCTTGAAACCGCATGAAAAGCTATAAAATAGCCATGTTGAACCTACATAGCTTTCTTGATAACCTAATAGGCACTCATTGTGAGGAAAAAAACAAGCATTAACACGATGAAATCTGAAAAGTCGCCATTCCTGGCAAAGGGTCGACGAACCACATTGGGACCCAGAGTGGCCCAGGGAGCGGTCCTTAAAAAAGTCGCAATCAGCATAGTTGTAAATCTCGATGAGCTAATTCTGTGAAATGCGAACCCTCTGTCACGAGATAAGCCTGCAAAAGACTGGTACACGTAAGGCCAGATTTCGCAAAGAACCCTTGAAAACCTGTTTTTAAAATTTTTTACAGCACAAATGGGTCCGGCGCTGTATGCGTTCAATTAAAGGGCATAGCCTCGTCACGGTTGCTTTCGAATAAAAAAATTACCCTAATCCAAGCATCCGAAGATGAAGTAGGAATAAGAGAAACAGATAGATAAAAGAAATTTTCACAATTTTCCCCTAAGCGCGCGCAGGGGAAATTCCGCTTGCTTCGCTAGCGAAGTGTCAATAGTATAGGTCGCGATTCGACCAATTCGGTGTTGCGACTGGCCTGTCCAGTCTATAGTGAGGGAACCCCAATTTGCAAATCCCCCATGTTCATGAGATTTTACCCCATGGCCGCCCCCACTCGGTCGAAACCCCCCACGTTCAACTAGATCCAAAAATTTTTATGTCTGAAAATTTATGTTTTTTATTTGCAAATTATTTATAAACATTAGTTACCAGTATTTATAATGCTAAAACATCGTTTTATAGCTTGAAAATAGATAGTAAAACTACATGAAAATATCTGAATATTTAGCATTAAGCAAAATTTATCCCCCCACACTATCCCCCGACAATGAACATTGGGGGCCCCGAAGTTCCCCCTCCCACTAAGGGCTGAGGGCAGGCCAGTGCCAGAGCCATTTACATAAGGGGCATGTAAAGATGAGAGTGTCTTTAGTAGTCATGGCCGGGCACACATTAGATGTCCAAGAGTGCAGATCGTGGGTCAAACGGGTTCTACCCACACAGTAGTGATCACCGATAATATCGGGGTTCCGATGCCGAGGTTTGTCCCCTGGGACCGAAAGATTTGTCAACTCGATAACTATAAATCATGTATTTACCTTTAAAATTAACGACCTAAAATATAGCTTAAAAGTAGAGTTAAAGCACGTTTTAGCCCGAGATCAGACCGTATTTCTGTACAAATAATTGTGAAAAATGCTGACCTTTCAAGATGATTAATCCGTACAGGTATTAACTTAAAGGACGAACCCAATAAGCTATATTTACCCCCATCTCCACGAAGGCCCCGCGTCCCCGCTTGATGCAGGCGCACAGTACATTTTAGAAATGATGAGCAAATTATCGATTGTATTTTATCGCTTGTATTTTTCATACATGGCACATGTACGTTTATTATTTCGAGTTAGCATTAAATAAAATTTAACAACTTTATTAGACAAACCCACTGATAACTTTTGTTTCCACGGTAAATATAACCATGAAAATACACTAGTGGCGGAATAATCTTGATAAAAACGCGAAGAATATTAAAGCAAACAGTGACATTACCAAAGTACGCAGTAGTAGAAACAGGTTATGCACAACGAAACTACGACGGTTACTTACTGGCCTGTCCGCAGCCCTCCGAAAAAGTGAGGGGGAACTGGGTGTCCTCATGTTGATTCTCGAGGGAAATTTCAAAATGGGGGATATACTTAGCTTGAAAATACTAAATATTCCCATATTAATATTAATACTAACTTTTCATGTAGTTTTACTGCCGTGAATGTATTTTCAAGCTATAAAACGATTTTTTAACATTATAAATAGTGGTACCTAAGGTTTACAAAATTCCAAACAAAAAAATACGTTCTAAGACATAAAAAATTTTTGGATTTAGTTGAACATGAGGGTTTCGACCGAGTGAAGGGGTGCGGACATGGGGGATTTAGAAAGTGGCGGGGTCCCCCAATGTGGACAGCCAGACTTATCACATGATTTCTTTTTGTATTAAAACTTCTTGGCTAGCTTCCAATTAAAAAAACCCAAACTTACTTTTCTCAGCCAAGGTAGACGCCCTTACTGGCGGAGGAGTTGGAGTTCGTGGTTTTTTTGGCCTTGGCGTTCGGCGATGTGGTAGTAAATGAGGAACTGCTGGCTCGCGTGGCTTTTTTTCTTGCGCTACCGGTGTATCTTGTGCTGCAGCAGCCAAAATCTCTTCTCCGCTAATTGCAGGGACATACGAAGATCGAGACAGACGAACGCGTGATGTCGAAATATTATCTGAATGAAGGGAATAAATTGAACAATATCCACGCACAAGATAAAACAGCTGTTCAAAATATAACTCTTAAATGCAGCATCAGCCAAAAACGACCTCTGCTCGATCGCTCGACAATAAAACAACTCATTGTAATTTGTCAAAAACTTTTTAGGCCGCCTCCATTACAAATGCGTTATCACTGCGTTGATGCATTTCTGCAATAATATGCGACAAGAAATCGAATATAACTGCGCACATTATTTTTTATTTAGCGTGCTACGGTTTAAATTTTCAGAAAACCGAAAAGAATTGGAAACTTTTTGAGTTTAGTCATTTTACTCCTACCAAACACATCAGAACGAAAAAAATGAAAACACAAAAAGAATCCTCTTATCGAGAAGTACAACTTTGCTAACAACTTTGTTTTTGGTCGAAATCGGCGTTTTTAAGCTATAAACCAAAGTTTAATACCGAAACACAATGAATTTTCTAAGTGTGGACTTTGTCGTTCCTTGTGGGCTAAAATGGGCTTAGAAGGTTATAGTCCGTTAAACTCTTCAGCACTTTAGCTTTAAATTTCGCACATAATTCAAGAATTCCCAAAATAAAAAACTCCGTAAATTTAGCTAACGGAGCGCGAGTGTTATTATCTGAAGCACTTCACCACACT
This sequence comes from Trileptium ribeirensis, assembly GCA_030248225.1. Classification (NCBI taxonomy): domain Eukaryota; kingdom Metazoa; phylum Nematoda; class Enoplea; order Enoplida; family Thoracostomopsidae; genus Trileptium; species Trileptium ribeirensis. Next base: position 79,431 of record JASANE010006153.1, on the reverse strand, counting down.
TAAATATGTGCTCAGATGCATTTAATATATTGAATTCACAACAAGTTTCATGCAAATCGTAAATGAGCAGCAAGCGATACCTCAATCTTTGTATATTGCGCCGTATGCATTGATTTTTATTTAGTATCACAGGCCATTGTGTTTACACTTGTATGCACAAAATTGATAACATTGCAATGTTGTATCCGGCCCGCCCACAGTGGGGGAGGGTGGGGGGGCACCCGCCACTTTCCAAATCCCCCCATGTTCGTGAGATTTTCCCCATGTCCGTCCCCCCCACTCGGCCGAAACCCCCATGTTCAACTAATTCCAAAAAATTTTTTATGTTTGAAAATTTATGTTCTTTGTTTGCAAATTGTTTTTTAAACATTAATTACCACTATATATTTATAATGCTAAAATATTGTTTTTAGCTTGAAAGTACGTTCACAGTAGTAAAAATGCATGAAAATATGGAAATATTTTGCATTTTTAAGCAAAATTTATCCCCCCCCCCACTTTAAAATTTCCCCCGAGAATGAACATGGGGGCCTCCCGAAGTTCCCCCCCCCCCACTTTTCGGAGGGCTGTGGACAGGCCAGTTGTATGGGTTAAAAATGCTATATTTTGGCAACAGAAATGATTATATTAAATAGTTTTTCAATTTTGGCTTAATTATAGAACCATAACAGATGAACATATTATGGGTATGGGGAATTTCTGAGTATGCCAAAAACTATTGTGTGTATTTGTGTGTTAAGTACCGTACACAGTGTGAGATAGGTGTCGTCAACGTGAAAATATATATAATTTTTTAAAATTATGGTTTCGTTTCCGTATTTTGTTCATCCGAAGAAGAAATAAAAGGTCCTGCGATTTCTATTTGCTCTCCAAATGCCGTAAACTTGAACGCAATAAATTATTGGTTTCTATGCCTTTCTGGGTAGCAAAAGAACTGTACTTGGAACCTCGGAACAGTCAATGGGAGGAGAATGGGCACGCTAACATCGGTTCCTCTAGCAGGCGAGTAACAAGAGAGCTTTTCTGCTAATGTAAGCTATTACAGTTGAAAGGAGATGACTGCAGTGTACAGAATCGTAACCAAGTTTCGCAATAGACACTGTTGTCAATTGTGCGACAAAAACGACAGCCCAGGGTTGCTAAAATGAGATGTAAAATTCGCCAACATGTAAACTGCAACTATTTCACTTTGAGCTTCATTCAAAACAGAGGTATTAGGTGCATGGCAAACTAGCTTTCCCACGGAGGAGGGTCTGGTATTTCTGCCACTCCCAAATTCACCACAGGGTATTTTTATACCCCAGTTCAGTCACTGTCCCAGGTATTCCTGCACGACTAAAAATTGGCCATCCACGGCGCAAAAAATACTCTAGTTTTTCCTAGTGACTCAAAACATCACTAAATAATTTGCTCTAAAGTGCTAAAAATACAATAAATGCGCTCAAAGTATAGGCTTTAGTTAAATAATGTGCATTATTATTGTATATTTACCCTGAATCACCCATTTGTCCTATTTTGGCGTTTTTCAGCTCCCCACATAATTCGACCTGAAGCAGAGCTTTTTTAGTTTCGGAATAGCGAAATTTAAGCAAATCTGTTTTTAAAAAATGTAATTTTTATAATAAAAAGAAAATCAAAAATACTTATATGCATACATATAAATATGCATTAATATCAGCATGTAACTGTTTCTATCATTCCAGAACGTATAAGTTATACGAATTCTCGAAAGACAAACTGTTTATACTGCTATTAATGCATATTGTCATTGTAGCAGATGCTGCTGTGCATTGGGAATCATGTCGAATATTTTGCGAAAAATATCCGGTCAACCTGTAAGCTGCTGAGTTTGTATGCTCCTAGAAATAAAAGGCGTAAATTACGCAAAGCTTGGTTAAAAATGTGAAACGGGTCCTCAAAAACGCGTAAATTACGCAAAAAATGCGAAAAAAACCGTAACCTGGAGAGAAACTGAGTCCCCACAGTTCGATCTGGATACGTTAAAGGCAGTATGGCAGAGCCAGAAGGTGTGTTTGCGGTTAAATTTTAACGACAAAATTACAAATATTTACATTTTTTCAAGTAGCGGTGCGTACTAGTTATCGTTCCTACGTGGGCAAATGCCAAGTCGACTGGTAATAGGAATCTACACAACATTAAAAAATTCTTAAAATTATTACTTTTTGAGTTTATGATTTATAAATTTCGAATATTTTGTAGAGTTGCTTTGTTAATCATAATTGGCACATGAGGAATATCACCAGTTTTCTGAAAGTAACAGCAAGTATTTCAACCGGCACCACGAAACCAAAAATGAGCTGTTTTTAAGATTTCTCATGGGTTAGCCTTGCTTCCGTGTCTGGATCAAAATCCTTTATCTTTTTCAAAATCTTTATATTTTATACAAATAGCATCAGTAATAGCATTGAATTTTGTGGCTGTTTGCCAGACAATTTTGACCAGGAGAGGGAAAACATTTATGACAAAATTCGCCATACTAATATCTAAAATACATGAAACCGGAACTCAATTCCGGAAAAAATAGTTGAAACCGGAACCAATCACCAGAACCCGAATTTTGACAAAACCGAAATCCGCTTACTTAATGCTATTTAAAGAACTAGCTGATTTACCAGTCACAATTTCTTGCGTTGAATATGATACCATACATTCAATAAAATCTTCACGTTGATCTTTGTCGATATTCAGCTTTTCCCAGTTAACTCTGAAAGATCAAGATTTGATTCAGCCATAAAAATATTAATAAAACTGGTAAAGCATTAAGCATCAATCACGCATTTTTAAATCTGTACGCGGAGAACTGTCTATATCTCGCCTACGCCAAAACCGATTACAACACATTCTCCTCAAAAAGGACCCGAAAGGCTCCAGGTAGGGTCTCTATGGATTCCACCAAAATACGTTGAGTCAAAACTTGACAACCACCGGCGTGATCTGAGAGGATTTGGGCTCACTTTGTTCAGAAAGTTTATCTCTATAATATGAGTTAAGATGGGTTGTAAATGGGCCCTTGGGTCCCCTAAAACACCAAACTGACCATATATCCGCAACCACTGGAGCGACACGACTCCGATTGGGCTCTTTTTGTTCAGAAAGCAAAGCTCTATACAGCTATATGAGCTGCGTTGCTATTGACTGCACCTGTAAAACAGGGTTTTTAAAACACGGTTTATACATGGGCCCTTGTGACCCCGAAAGCACCAAACTGGACATATCTCCTCAACCACTGGAGCGTTATGGCTAAGATTGGCTCATTTTCTTCACAAAGCAAACCCTTATATAGTTATATATGCTGCATTGCTATTGACATCACATGTCGAGCAAGGCAGGGTTGTAAATCGGCCCTTGGAACCCCGAAAAGACCAAATTGGCCATTTAGGTCTTCGACTTTAACGTATTTTTAACTTTTACATACACTCATAATTCACTTTCTTGGCCATGATACAAGTCCGTAGTATATAAGTTAACTACAGCTGTAGATGAATGCTGAGATATCGAGTACCATCAGTAGAAGTACATCTACTGTAGAGACCGGCGGACCTAAAGACCGTATTAGCGCCCCAATATGGCCAAAATTAGTGGCATCTTTGAAATTGCAATGTATAGGCTACACTAATATCGAGCATATATATATATAAGAATTTTTGCAGAAAACCAACCCAAAATGAATGAATATTACTATGCAACAATGATTATGTTTGTATTATTCATTACAAAAACGAAATTGTTAAACTACCGACACTGGCTAGTCCAAAGTGCCCCCCCGGCATTTTCGGCTGCCCCCGGCTCCTACCCCACGACAAAAATTCAGGTACCCCTGGCTCAAAGCTACCTGCTGAGAAATATTAACGTGTAAACGCGACAAAATCCGACAAAAAATTGGCCCCAAGGCAAAATCCGGCACCCCCCGGCGGGTGAGCGAGGGGCCCCTAGTATAATTTCCGAAGTTTGGACTAGCCGGCACAATAACAGTAAAGCATAAAATATAGTTTATAAAAAGTTACCTTAAACTGTAAAGTAGCAATAACATATGCTCAATACTGGTCATTAAGGCGATGCTTAAAGTTTTGTAACGACACGCCACACCTACTCGAATGAAAGACAGTAGTGATAATTTGGAAGCTGTGCCTAGTCGTCCATCATCAAACAATCAGCAACAAGAATAAAGATGTAAAACAATAACAGTACAAAGGGAATAATCCCTGTATTTAAGCGAATGATTCCATCATTAAATACAGTCATCAAACAATCCGCAATTAATCGTTTAGGAAAATTATCCCTACATTGCCGTAACATAATGCAACCATCTAGCAAATTACATAATATTCTGCTGGGCAGAACACTTCGAAGAATAATGTTCTAACTTTTCGACGACAAAATAAAAATAAAATTAAACTGCATGTAGAGTGATCATCAGAAGTGAACGCTGTCGTTCGAGAAATTCCAAATTTTGTTAAAGATTTGTGCAAAATATTTAGTGCGCTTTACTAAGCTTGTTTGAGAGCCACTCGAACAGTGTTGGAGTGTTATTCGAGAATAAGTAGTTTGTTCGATTTCCGTACGATGTTTGTTCGTTCAAAAGGCTATAGTGCTTTCTGTTGAGTAGTGCAGTAAATTACTACACTATCTCGAATGTCAATCAAGAGTGGCATACTTTTGCGCATACGCCTTAACAGGGAACGTTCTAAAACGTTTACATACATGAAATTAACTTGTATGTCTAACCCGCATATATACCTTTCACGATAAACATCTAAGTAGAATTATATTAAGAAAATTTCACAAAGTAGCTAAAACATGCGTTTTGCCATAATTATTTTCATGAACTCATACAATTTGAATAAACAAAATACAACAAACTGCATACGTATCATTTCGGCCAGTAACTGTGTTGTGAACGTCGTAGTTACCTTCAAACCATTCCCTGGCATCCTCGTGGCTTGGACACTAAACCATAAAACATAAAGATAAGCAAGCAGAAGCATTCAAGTATCGCTATGCTACACCAGCGAAAAAGTAATCCGGTTGCTACCGTCAAAACTTTTTAACCCTAGTTATCGATAAACATTAACCAGAAAAGGCGATAAGTGAAAAATTCTGCATGGAATATGCAGTTCGCAAGACCATGTTGCACAAACGATTTTGAAACGAATGAGACAGTCGAGGGTAGGCTAAATCCTCCAATCACTAAAACGGATGAAAACTCTCAGTTAAAAAATGTATTACAATTTCAAACGTCATCTTTTCAGCATTATAGGATCTTAGCGCTTACATTACTGCATGTACATCATGCAATTACAATTGCTATTATCGTGTTTGGACTGCTCGAAAACCTGTACACCCAGTCTAGACATCTCGACGTATAACAGCTACATCGAAAATGCTATAATGAGAACCTGATTTTTAGTGACCGATATTTTGGATCCGACTCGTCTGAGAACACTTATTCCTTACAAAGTCTGTAGACTCCAAGTGATTAAAACAAATTCGTCCAAGTTTTGCAAGAATTCGGACAGAAAATCATTGCGGTAGCGCAAACCTAAAGATAAGAGCAAGCAGCGCTAACAATAATGGCATAATTAGGTTGTATTATGTGTGGAATATAAAAGATTGAGCAAATCCATCAATCCAATAATGAGATACATGCCACAGCCGGTCAACATAATTTCTGCACAGATGACCAATTTTTCAGGAAACTCCGCTCGGCACGGCCCCTCCGTTTCAGTTGCAACAACAGCACAGTTTTATAATTCTAGCAACAATATAAAAAAACTGGTAAATTTACATATATGATCACATTTATTCCACCGCTATGTAGAAAGTTAACCGAATCCAATATTTCACCAACCACAAAAAAACTATTATGGCTGCAAAACTGGAATTACATCAGGCTTACTATAACAGTAACGCGACGTCCGAATAATTGGAGTTGTTTTAGTTGTAATTTAAATCCAGTAAGAGCGTGTTACACGGTTGGATTGATTTGAGCTAATTGAGTATTCTGTGTATCGTCAAATCATGCATAAAGAAAAATGTTGATCCTGACGTTAAGATCAAAGTGAGCATCCAGTTCTAATTTTTAACAGTGCTTAAAAACTCAATCGGGCACTGCGAAATACTGCAATATAGGCTTGAATATACCCATATCGGGTATCAAAAAATTTACTTGTTTAACACAAACCATATTGTTTAACCATAAACAATTTTATTGCCCAGACAATCATATAACACTAGTAGGAAAATAAATTCCCTTTAAGGGCATGAAAAAATACACCCGTGAAAAAATATTGGAAAAATATAACGCCCGGTAATGCGTGCCTATGTGAAACAGTAAATTAACAAACAACCCTTAAAATCCTGTTCTTGCTATTTTGACACGAAACATGGCGCCGGATCTGTTCGTGTTTAACAAAAGGACTTGCTACGTATATACTTTTGCTATGAACAAAAATTGTCGAAGTCCGTCCATCCAAAAAAGTTATGAATGACAGCGACAGATAAAAGAAATTTTCACAACTTTCCCTCTAAAGCCCTCAATGGTAACTCTGCTTGCTCTGCTTCAGCAAAGTACAAGTACAGTGCAGGTCGCCAGAAGCCCATCATAATTCTACATATATAATCAATATCCAATATACACTAACTTTAATAATAGAAACGGGCTGTAACTCTTCGTCGTTTTCATCTTCCAGGAACACACTAAGCATTATCTGCAAATTAAAAAAAAACAAATTGGCCAGTCCTACATACCATCGTCATGCTTAAATACTACACACGAAAATAAAACTGATTGAGCACAAAAACTGCGGCGGTACACTAACCAGTGTAGCATTACCATTATATCAATATGATAATGCGCAGGCGAAGACCCGCCCCAGTCATGCCATATCTAACTGTATTAAGTGGAAAAGGTGTAGCGCGAAATTGTCACTGGCCAGTTTCTTAAATTTTGAGGTTGTGCGTTTCTGTTTTTGTAATGACACACATAACTAAACTTTGGCTGGGCAGACTAACCGGCGCCATAGCTTGTTCGAAAGCTTAAAATCTCTAATCCGGCCTTTCAGTTAAGCGGGAAGCTCGATTCCAACATCTTTCCACCAAAAACCGTCGGAAGAAATCGGATAGTGTCACGAAGGGGCCCGCAAAATCATGTTATTTTATGTATCTCGACAACCGATGTAGATATATTAGTCAAACTGGGCCCATTTAAAAGGTTAAAAGGTGTTTCAATGGGTCCATGAGACCCAAAATACACGAAGACATTAATATACACGCGACCGTTTGAGCTATATAGATACTTTTGGGTCTTTTTATAGAAAAATTCATCCTCTGTATATTTGCACATAGTGAGTCCCTAAATGGCGAATAACCGGATATATCTCATAAACTTTCAAGCATCTTGGTCAATATTCGTTTCATTTTGTAAGTTTGTGATCGTTTAATATAGCTGTGTACGTCTCGCTAACTAGTTGTGGAAACTTCTAACGTGTTTTGAATCAAGCAACCGCAGAGCCAGGGTGTGTTGACACATGATTCAGCTGTTATAATTTGACTCAACCATGAAAGTAAAAGGGTAATCTCTATATAACCGCTTGGAGTCTAGCGTCACGTCAAGCGCATTAGCACAGTAATAGCAAATTGTGTCCTCATGCTGTTGTGGAGAAGATATCGTCAATGTTTAAAATTTTTGAGTTGAATACTAACTAATACGTACTCAGTTGTCTAGTTAAGTAGATCTGGTTACTGGCCAGCACTGACAAGGGCAACGAGTTCTCGGAAACTAATAATTATTATTATTTCCACATATTCCCATGTTTTATACACATAAGAAAGCTAAAACGAAATGCAAAAACCCACCACGTCATCAGGCTTCAATGCTGTAATATGTAGTAAGTCGGGGGCAGGCATATCACGAACAGCTCCATCGATATAGCGAACCTTGTACCTAGAAACAACAGAAATGCGACAAAATTCCAAAAGAACTGGTGGAAAGTACCATCGAAATAAAAAACAAGTTGAATGCTAGAATTACCGTAATGACAAAGAGCCATCATAGGTTTAAAAAATTGTTGCCGTGAATGTGCCGTGAAAACAAGAACTAAGTAAAACTGTTGTTGCGCATCACTATTATGCATAATTTAGAACTTTTGGATAGATTAAGGCTAGTATCCCTTGTATAAAACTATGAGATTTGATTGTATTTTTAATTACTTGGTAAGCGAAATGTTATCAACACAATCGTGACGAAATTTGCGACCTGTACTTAATCAAGAGTACTAAAAATTATACCAAGCCAACTTTTCCATAGTACAGAAACTTAAAGGCTTCAAGAAGCATACGGATACAAAAGTAAAGAACAAAAACTACGCTAAAGAACAAAAACGGTGGATTACTTACCTTCCCAAACCATGGTTAAACAAAACGACACCTGGATAATAATTACCGTCATGCCAACGTGCCAACACACGCGCACCTAAAATTAAAAAATAGCGTATTTGAATTATGCAGCAACTACCGAAAGACTTGTGCAGCGACATGGTGAAAATATATGCTAGAATCGATTGTGTTAACGAATCAATTTCTAGACAGAATCAGTTCTACAAGAAAGGACGCCACCAAATAAAATTGAGTAGATTTTGGTGTTTGTAGAATTAAATCTGCTAAAGTTTATTTAATGTCACTGTACTGTTTATAATTTCTAATAAATTCTGCTAGAATAAATACTAGGAATTTCGATTTAAATTAACTTGACCTGATTCTACATAGGTTTATTTCGACAGATTCTATTCTAGCAAAATGGGTGGTACAATAAAATCAATATATAAAATAAATTCTAGCAGTATTTTACCATCTGGGTGCAGACATCTTACAGCAGTTGCTGCATTAGGAAAAACAAAACACAATGTCAATGCCGACTTCTAATTTAATGTGTCGTAGCAACATACTTCTAAACCATTGACTTAGTTCTATATTTGCCGACAAACAACAACGTCATTAAAGACTAGTTCTTGACCAACTACAGGTACCAGTCGATATTCGCAATATCGATATCGGCAAAATTTTTTGAAGCATCAAAAATACAAATACCGATATCGCAAACGGCGGAAGAAAACTAGTAACTCTATCGAGATTGCAGAATGTAGTGAAGCTCTACGCCTTTTACGTGCACATCAAATCAGCTCTCGATAGCATTCGGCGATGCTATATATGAAACCATGGGTCGCAGAGCAAAACCAGCACCGGCAATGAGTTTGTCATGCAGGAAAACCTCCAAGTGAAACTTTTCAGCCGCCCAGGACGTCAAAACAAATTTTCTAATTTTGGGACGAGGAACCATGAGGGTGTCATACCTCAAACCCCATAATTCCAAAACCGAAGCCTTAATCGAAAAACAAAAAAGAGGCATCGGCATTTATCATTTTACTATGAAATAAAACCAACCAAAGAAAAAATTCGAAAGTTACGATAAAAATAAAAATAACCGTGCTTCCGTGAAGGCTACTAAAATTGTGCATAAGCCTCATTTTGACCTCTGACCCCGAACCAAAGGGGCACCATACCCTTGTAGCCATGGGTCGCTGAGTAAAACCAATACCTGCAATGAGTTTCCCATGCCCAAAAACCCATAAGTGAAACTTTTCATCCGCCCAGGATGTCAGAACAAATTTTCTAATTTTGGGACGAGGAACCATGAGGGTACCATACCTCAAACCCCATAACTCTAAAACCGGAGCCTTAATCGAAAAGCAAAAAAAGAGGCATCGGCATTTATCATTTTACCACGAAGCAAATCCAACCTGAGAAAAAAATTCGAATGTTACGATAAAAATAACCTGCTTTCGTGAAGGGTACTAAAATGGTGTAAAAACCCTCATTTTGACCTCTGACCCCGAACCAAAGGGGCGCCATACCCTTGTAGCCATGGGTCGCAGAGTAAAACCAATACCTGCAGTGAATTTCCCATGCCCGACAACCCCCAAGTGAACCTTTTCAGCCGCCCAGGACGGCAGAACAAATTTTCTAATTTTGGCACGAGGAACCATGACGGTGCATAACCCCAAACCCGGAGCCTTAATCGAAAAACAAAAAAGAGGCATCGGCATTTATCATTTTACTATGAAATATAACCAACCAGAGAAAGAAATTCCAATGTTAAGATAAAAATAACATTGCTTTCGTGAAGGGTACTAAAAACCCTCATTTTGACATCTGACCCCGAACCATGGGGTGTCATACCCCGTACCCAAGGAACCACGGGTCGCAGAGCAAAACCGACACCGGCAATGAGTTTCCCATGCCCGAAAACCCCCAGGTAAAACTTATCAGCCGCTCAAGACGTCAGAACAAATTTTCAAATTTTGGATCGAGGAACCGTTGGGCGCCATACCCCGGTACCTCAAACCCCATAAATCCAGAACCAGAGCCTTAATCGAAAAACAAAAAGAGGCATCGGCATTTATATTTTACTATGAAATAAAACCATTCAGAGAGAAAAATTCGATAGTTAAGATAAAAATAACCTTGCTTCCGTGAAGGGTACTAAAATGGGGTAAATGGGGCCAAACACCCACATTTTGACCCCTGACCCCGAAGGCAGGCCCTAAATCAAAAATCGCTGGGAGATGCACAAGGTAAATCACTATGCCGGTTCGAATGAATCCAAGATCACGAAAATCAGTTCAGGCATTCTCGAATTATGCCCGATCACAGACGAAATTTAAAAGATTTCACCCCGGCAACACACAAAATCCACTACGTTCTGATTAAATCTAAATAATACAAGCAAAATTTTTCGCAAAAATCGCTATTGTATTCATGGCAGCCGCGGATACGAAGCAACGACCATATAACATAACAACATAATTCCAACCCCCTTCTTTCTCACGCTGCCCATTACAGCATCCACCACTCCTACAAAAATAACTAGTAACTCAATCCAGATTGCAGAACGTAGTTAAGCATAGGTACACCTACGCCTTTTGCACGCAAAGACAATCAGCTCTCGATCGCATACGTCGATTGTAATATGTGGATATCACACAATACCACACAAGTTAGAACAAAACTAACACCGGTATTGAGTTTCCCATGCCCGAAAACCCCAAGTGAAACTTTTCAGTCGCCCAGGACGTCAGAACAAATTTTCAAATTTTGGATCGAGGAACCATTGGGGCACCATACCTCAAACCGTAACTCTAGAACCGGAGCCGTAATCAGAAACAAAAGAGAGGCATTGGCATATATTATTTTACTATGAAATATAACCAACCAGAGAAAAATTCGAAAGTTCAGATAAAAATAATATAGCTTCCGTGAAGGCTACTAAAATAGGGTGAAACTTACCAACCGCCCAAAACGGCAGAACAAATTTTCAGATTTTGGGATGAGGAACCATTGGGGCATACACCCCCCCCCCGTGCCTCAAACCCCATAAATCCAAGACCGACGCATTAACCGAAAAAAGAGGTATCGGCATTTATCATTTTATTATAAAATAAAACCATCCAAAAAATTGAAAGATAAAAATAAGTTTGCTTCCGTGAAGGGTACTAAAATGGGGTAAAATACGGCAAAAACCCATTTTGACCTCTGGCCCCAGAACCAAACCCCAAAAAACGGTAAATTGAATTTACTATGCCGGTTCGAATGAGCCCAGGATCATGAAAATCGGTTAAGTCGTTCCCGAGTTAAAGCCGATCACACACAAAGAAGGAATTTAAAATATTTCACCCCTGCAACACACAATCTTCCCTACGTTCTGACAAACAACTCCACAGTCACAAGTGTCACTACCATTATCAACAATTTCGAATAACCTAAATAGGAACCAGGATTTAATTGATGGAATACGGCCGCTGCTGCGCGGCACATTTAAAAACGACAACCGTAACATTACCATTTGCGGAATGCCATGTCGTTGTGAGTCGAACGAATGAACAGAGAAGCGAAAAAATTGCCAGACAATCACTAACTTAAGATAAGGCAGCCCTAATTACGAAAGAACTACCGCTCCTTCCGAACATGCCATAATATGACGCAACTGACATTGTGTCTTCATATAGTCAACCTAACCCTGACCAGCCAACCTGTCCCAAATGTTGATTTACGAACGAAGGCACGATGTAATGATTTACCAACGAAACAAAAGTGTCCAGCAATTGACCAAGAAGAAAAGTTTTTCTACCATGAAGACTCAGTGGTAGCAATATTCAAAAAAACCCGATGCATGGCTTCCCGGGGAAGACTGGCATCACAGCCAAGCACCTACGATTGGATTGATGGTGAACTTGTAAGTGTATGCATATATGCATTAATACTAGACATATAAATCACATTCGAATATATTGGTTTCGATTAACAGCATTTTCCATTATCGGCCAAGCCTTACTTAATACATATAGCAGAATATGGTTTAGAATATGGTAGTGTGGGAGCTCACTCCTATACAATTAATGTAACGACTAAAGTTTATGCTGTACCCGCAGTGCAGAGGCCATAGGTTTGTTATATACAATGAATGATTAGACTTTAGTTTATTAGTGTGTTTATTAGTTTATAATCGTAACAATCGATTTAATCGTAACAATGTAGTTTATTTGATTTTGTATTTTGGTTTATGCAACAATGGCTAACTATCGTATTTAACTACCTTCGTCTTATATTTTTCACCTTATAGTTTCAGCTTTAATCATTGGTTCGTTTGATTATGAGTAATATGGACGTGGATGAAGTACAAACGCCCGTGGCCGACGAACATCGAAATAATCGAATCGTTATCCCAAAGACTTCATCTGAATTTGAAGGTTTTACGCCTACCCGTTACAAACGCAGTCGTAGCAATAGTGAGCCTATGTTTCTTGAATTATAATATAGATAACGTTTCCTTCAATGATTTAATATAAACCCGAATCGCGGTGCAAACCATCCCATGGCACTTGGCCTGAGCACTATGGGAATAGCAGTTAAAAGATTTATTTTAGCCATTATTTATTGGGTAATACTAATGATTACTTCGTTCGAATTCACAACTATTGGAAGTCCCCATAAAGATTTTTCCTCTTCACAGAGCGGAGACACCCAGGATTTTCGAGCTCTCCAGGTATTCTAAGGCAACACAAAAATGATCGTCCTTACAATAAGAGTTGTAACAAAATTCAATACTACTGCTTATTTCGACTATTTATGACAAAACTTGTGTAAAATGAAGTATTGCATAAGTAAACAGCAAATATACAACACCAAAAAATGATAAATATGCTGCAAATGTATGAAAAACACGAAAAATGCAATTGTAAAATCCTCCAGTTGACATGGCGGTACGATTTCCCTCAGATAAAATGAAATTCCACTATATTTTCATTTCCCCAGGTTGAAGCGGGAGGCTCCATACTCAAAGCTCAACGAAGTCCTCAGGTAAAATTTCGGTCATGCGGAGAGGCCAGAACATGTCTTTAATTTTTGAATTACCTGGCTGCAAAGGTCCGTCAGCGTTGTCAGCTGGATAATCGGCGTTGATCTGCTCCTCGGCGGTTGTTGGTAGTTCATAGTTTACTGGCGGACGTTTAATCTTTGGTTCGTAGTTAAGGCGTGGCGCTTCGCTGAAAAAACGCAACAAAATCTTTACCTCAAGCGCTGTGTTAAATCCAAAACTTAGCCTTGTGTAGTTTGTAATCATTAGGTAGACGCTAATATATATATATACATATATATATACATATATATATATGTATACATATATATACATATATATACATATCATATAGCTTTGTCAGCTTTGTTTCTCGTGACCTAAAAATTTTATCCAATTGTAATGACTATGTCAGCTTTGTTTCTCGTGACCTAAAAATTTTATCCACGCCACATAACAAAACTGGCCATATTTTCTATCAGATCATGGAAACGAAAATATGAAAGAGAAATTGCATATTTCCGTATGGATATCTGAGTAACCGATTTGACGTGAACGCGGTATTGTTTCAGTCATACCCAGCTGTTTAATACAGGTGCGGTAGAAGCAAATATACGTTTTTGACACAACTATTTTCAGTTGAAATCCTACAGCTAATGTCTCACAAAACTTATAACACGGTGTTATCCTAGATTTGATGCTACGAAGTTACCGTAGGCAACCACGGGTGCAATAGCGTCAAACGTACTGTTTTAAACATTTATATCAAAGTAACGTGTAATACACCATTTTTCAGACAAAATACCGATTGATGTATTTCATAGTGTTATGTAATCACTAACAAAACACCAAATATACAACCATTTCACATTGAAGAAGATAGGCCAGAACAATCCAAGAGGATCCCACCGAATGTCGGTTTAAAAACTATACCAATTGGAACTTAAATATGGTGGTCTGAAGTAACCAAGATGCTATACAGTGAATAAAAATACTTACCCAGTTAAAATTTTCGCTAGATTGCCATCATTCAAATAATCATGACGACTGTGCTAAATTGCAGTTCTCAGTGTCCGTTTATCATTTCACACGATATAAGCGTTTATGCTAGCGAACACTGATATGGTTATGGCGCCCTAATGTAGTCTATTATAACAATCGAACTAAATCGGTGAAATTATTAAAATGGCAGACAAAAATAGACAAATTTTAGATTCAGCCCGGTAATGACGAATTTAGCATTTTCAGACTGAACATGCAGATTGTATTCGATAAGTGCTGCCAGCAACTAGGAGCACATGACTGTAAAGAATAAGTCATTTCGGCAGAACCTTTCCTAATACATCTACAATATACTAAATGAAACTGTTTTAAGTCGAAAGGGTACGTCAGCTCCGTAACTATAAGATAAAGGAGTTATTGGATATACATAAGAACAGAATGTACCATTGACAGCACCAACTTCCATCCCTGTAAAATATACGACGGCAGCAAAACTAGCAATCAGAACCACTTCGGCCAGGAAAATATTATTCCGAATGAAAACAGGCATCAGTTGATTGTGAAACCCAAAGCAAAATAGAACAAAACAGTTACAACTTTCGGATCTTTTTCAATTTTAAACGATGTTTATAATCGACTCGGATTGGAATCTGACTACAAATTGGCTCTCAAAGTAGGAGGAGGGTGGGCCTCCAGGTGTATCGACATCCTAAGGTTTCGTATAGTTATCTCGGCGCAGGTCCTTTAATGTGCGAAAAAATGTATGAAATTTTCTGATTTTCTCTAAAAATCCTAAAATTTCCCACAGGGACAAAAATATTTTAAAATTTACTTCGATATATACATATCCGTACTTGCAGTAAGTCGTTAAAGTTTTCTCATATTTGACGTTTTCTGACAGTAATTTATGGTCACCCCGAATTCAGTTTTAGTATATGAACCCCCAGAGGAACTGGGAGGAATCGCCCTCTTCCCAGGTCTGACCTGAAGGACCCTCCACTTCATGTCTGCTGGCATAATTTTGGTAGTTTGGAAAAGTCAGATAAACTTAATCGATTTAAGCTCAAGCCATTTTATTTGTCTAGCAGTCTAAATGGCGTCAAATACGAGACACCATTGCAATCCTGTGCTGCATCAACAGAAAAGCATTGACAAGATCATGCTAACCGTTTTCTAGCCATAGTGCGGACATCTCCACCGCTAGCCACTACCATCGAACGCTGATAGGATGATTTCTTTTTGTGCTGGGCAGGAGTATGCTTTGGAGACCGCTTTTTCTTTCGCTTTGCAGAAGCTGTATTTTGTTCTAAACCAGTTAAGAACAATAATCTTTATTTGGTAAGACACAATAAATAAACAGAAACATCAGCATTAATATGATAATTACTTCTAAAAATCGGTTAAAAACTGTACAGCTATAGAATTGAACGCGAAAATATGAGAAATTATCAAGTCCCACTGTTTCCAAATAGCCATAAATTCTCCACTTTGGTAACTCCCGCAGATATATCACTAAATATTCAAATGCCCGAAGTATAGATGGGCAGGGGATATCCGGATATCCGGATATGTCTTCATATCCGGATATTATCCGAAGCCTTCCGGATATCCGGCCATTGTCGAATCTTAAGTTAGCTACTCGCAGCCGTAATTACGTAGCTAGCTCGCTGAAACTGCGTGACGTCATCATTGTTAGCTCTCTACTGATTTCAACCCTGTTTATTTCAGACTTCTAAATAAGTAAAATAACGGTGTATATTACTTCACTGATTTAATTTCCTTGAGTTGTGTAGCAATGTCTTCATCGGAGAAGACGCAGGATGTGCGGTCACACTTTAAGGACAAAGTGGATGCCGATGGGAATAAACGAATTTCTACTAATTTTTGTGACTGTTGTTGTGACAAGTTTTGCAAGTTTGTTTTTATCCAGCCCTACTTTTCGAGTTCACAGGGGCCTCGCGCGGCTAGCTAAATGTCACAACTGTTTCGACGAAACGCTGTGACGGTTTTTACATCTGGCGCAACCAGCTTAAAATGAACGCTGCATTATGTGCTTTTAACATTCATACAGCACAATCCGAATTTCCCACCACTTGGCTGTACGAGGAATTACTATTACTAGTTTATACTTTGATGGCATGAAGGCTAGCATTTCGGCTACCATATATGGCAGCCAGGGGTGCGCGGTATCCTGGTTTGCTACTTAGATCGTACCAGTCAAATTATTTTTCAGAAATTTCGATATTCGCCACGTATAAATTACAGGCCTGGATTCTTTATGCAAAATGAGCAGAGTACCTTTTGCGCAAAATGAAATTTAAGAAAAACACTTTTATGGGCTTTTCCATGTCAAGTTGTTCACTTGACACATGAACCTCACTGAAATTATAGGATTCCGAGAGCTGTTTGCCTTTTGCGAACCAGAATTCGAAATGGTCAGCCGAAGATCGATAGCAAGGATGGTGGAAAAGCAGTATGCCGAAGCCAAAAGGAAGATTCGGCGTGACATAATCATGGATTCTGCGGCGCCCCAGTCTCCATAACAACGGACTTATGGACATCGCAGCAAAATGACGCCTATATATCAGTCACAGTCCATTATATCAACAACGCGTTTGAGCTGAAGCATTATTTGATCTGCACCAGACCGATGGAGGATCGCCACACTAAAAGTGAACAAGTGCCACATGTAAAATTTATGACAAGGTTTGTATAGTGCTTTTGACGAATATTGCGCACAATTGCGCGGAGAGCGATAGCTTTGGCAGCCGTGTTTGGTATGTTCGAAACTGGTTGAGGTCGTAAAACGGACGTTATACTGAGTCTGGAAACAGGCCAGCTATCGGTTATGCAGACAAGGCGTAACGTGAGCTAATACTTCTCCCGGCAGACGGCGATAAAGGCTATTATGTCCTCATCGGCCAGCTTTAAATACAATAATTTCGAATTCCTCACATCCTAAGCAACATGCGATCAAATTTGCGAAATTCCTTACCCCCGGACATTTTTTATCATATCCGGATATCCGGATAATATCCGGGCAGTTTTGCCGGATATCCGGATATTACCAGGTTTTTACGATTAAACCCAAATTTTGACGATTTCCCACAATTTTTGCTAAAATGCTGTCCAATTTCTCCAAAAAATTAAGATTTTTGCAAAAGTCATGGTCATGATCTCTAATTACGGTGGACCGCCCCCAACTTTCGTGAAAAAATAACTGATGGGGTTATAACAAAATGACTGTAGACGACAATAACCCCGCTTTTTACCGGAGCCCCCTTTTGAAAAATTTGCGACGCCCTGTTACATTCCCTAGCGACAGCGAAATCCACTGCTAAAATATACCCTGAGTAAGCGCTGCTCGGTGAATGACTTACCGTAAGTCGAAGCATCATCTTCGCCTTCAGCACCGCTGCTCACCGAATGCGATAATGTAGTCGCATCTTCGTTTTCATCTTGTCCTTTGTCGTCATATCGTTCGATATCCGAGAATAGTGTTGCTGATTTGCGTCCTGGACACAGAAAAGCAAAACTAAAGTTTTCTGTCAATCGGGCTTTGCCACGTTATATTATACACTGAAAACATCGATCATGAGCAATTTTGGCAAAATTTTTAGCGAATGGAGAGTTCAGAACTATACGGTAATGACAATAGTCAACGCAAAAAGCTTGTTTCTCACAATTTGGGGCTATCCTTTTTCGGTTCCCACTAGCAAAACGGATGAAAACCGGTTCATGCCCATCCGAAAAATTGTTTTTCCTGGTAGTGATGCAACCTAAGCAAATTTTTGGGTTTGATATGGACCGACTAAATCAAAAATCTTTTCAGTTAATAAGCATAAAATAACTTTGTCTGTGTGCTAAAGTGCTGAAGATTCTTAAAGGCAGTTTTGACTTATATCATATTTAGAGAATTGTTATCGGAACACATGCTAAGGAATTACACAACAATTCCAAGTATAAAATTCAATTATGGGAAAAAATTTGATAATTTGAAGCTGTGGTCAGGAAAATTGCAACGGTCTGGACCGGTCCAGCGGCCTGGACGGACAAGTTTAAATGGTCCGAACCGATAATTTTGATATGGACCGGGGCATTGTGGGAACCGGTCTGCGGATATCACTATGCCCTGGTTAAAACACAACCAGTAGACATAAAAAAACTTACAAATTTTTGCAAAAATCAGCTTGAGCTTAAAAAATAAAATAAACTGCGGAGAAGTTGCTTTAACATTAATATAGACCGAGACCTTGGTCGCAGCCTGGGGCTATTTAACAATTTTTGTGTTTTTGGATTCAGCAGATTCTAGAAAATTCTTAGATTTAACCAGCGCGCCAGTTCATCCTCCTTGCAAGGTAGAGAGCTGCTGGTTATGTCCCTGGCCAAATTTTTGGCGAATGGAGAACCCAGCATACATTTGTTTTATTATATATTATATAGCTGTAGCACAACTTGATTCGACCACATTGGTATACCAATTAAAAATCAACTTCGTTTGGTGAAAGAAACACATACGGTACGAAAATTTGAGAGGCACGATTAAAGTCATTCCCGGCTTAAAGACATAATACCAACCCTACATTTAAATTTACGGTCTTTGTTTTTCTAATTTTACAGTAAAGATGATAATAAAATGACTGATACATGCATAAACCATCAAAACCTTTTAGCTTGAATAGTCAAACCGCTTTTAAACTGACAAAAACTAGTAGCTTGTTTATCGCCAAGATGGTAAATTCATGGTGTAGAATATGTAATTTTGACACAAGTACACAACTATATTACCATTAAATTATAAAATGAACCATCGAATATTAGCCGTGTTACTTGAATTGATGTTGCTATGATACACAATATTATTTTTTTGCTCGTAATGTGGAATTACATAGAGGATTTATTACCCTGCAAAATGAAACCAAAACATCCATATAGCCTAAGCTGTTGCGGAGATATTACCATTTTCATGTATTTCGGTCTCATATAACCACCTAAAAAAGTTTTGCCCCTTCCCCAGGTATTTTTGGCTTCCGCAAGTTTACCCCTTAATAGTCTTTCTGCACGACTAAAAATACGCTACTTTTTCTCGACGAGGAAATATACAATTATTCCTTATGGTAGTAAAAAATCCTTAAATATTTCCCTTGTGGTGCTAACGAACGCCATAATTGCCGTCCATCTATTATTGTATATTTCCTGCAAATCGGCAATTCGCTATTTTAGTGTTTTTTCAGTTCCCCAATTCAGCCGCGGGTGCACAGGTTAGACAGGGTGAAACCTATTTCCTCGCCGGAGAGTGCCCCCCAGTTCGGTTTCCTAGGTACTTCGGAGACGGTTTGGGAAAGCCAGAATATGCAATCCGATGGTACCAGATGGCGTGTTCTGCGGCGTTAAAAATTACCCTAAACCCCACCACCCCAAAGTTGCAACTCCGACCCACATAAGCACCGATAGAAATTTCGCCCCAACGAACCCCTTGAGAGAACTGTCCCAACTAACCTGGGGATTCCTCCCAAGAATTTGTTCTTCCCAAGGTTGAGACTGGGCGCCCCCAGCTCAAAACCACTTAGTTAAACTTTTACGCACATTTACGCTGGAGATCTGTAAAGCGATTAAATAACGAAAAAATCACAGGGTAAAAATAAATCATTGTACTGCATTTTACAGTTTAAGGTATATAATTATACAATCGGACACGCTCAAAACTTCTTTGTTTATCTTTGCGAGTATTTATTTTTACAACAAGGCCATATGAAATGTTCATTCCCATCGCCTAAAGAGAAATTTGAGAAATAAAATTCTAACATCTTAATAAATACAAATACGTGTTTTCGTTGCTACAACAAGTATCGAACGTTTGGTTAAGACCGTGCGTACATAAGGTAGAGCATATTTAGGTTGTGCCTTCAATATTTCGCCTCTGCACCAAAAAGGTTAACAAACCCCAAACCAAAAGAAATCAAGTCATACAAAACTGACATACCTCTGCTTTTTGACGAGCTTGATTTCCTAAAATAGTCAACGAAACTTTAATTACAATATATACTAGCTGGCTCTGCAAATTGAATGCCTTTGCATTTTCGGCACCCCAAGTGCATTGTTCCCTGGCAAAATTTTTACCGCCACCCAGTAAACACATAAACTTGACAATTTTGTTAATATTAAATTTCGAAGTTAAATATTTTATCAAACAAGTAGGCTGTCTTATCGCCAAGATAGTGAGTTCTGAGTGTTATGTAATTTATAACGATGTACACATTTACATTAAGCATTATCAGAACATAAGCGATGACTCTTAAACAGTTGAGAAGATAATGCTCGATTATTGCGCTTACACCGTGCTAGCACACACAGTATAAACTAGCAACTCTATCAATTTAGATTTAAGATACGTCATTTAAAGAGGCTGAGCTTATGTACAAATTGAGGGTATGACCAGTTTAGCAACAGATTCTACAATAGTCCACACAAAATATTACGAAAATTATGTTATATTGCATCGCCCGTTTGTTGTGTATTATATTACATATGGAACAAAGGACATAGTACAATTATATGAAATGCAGGGAATAACCGGAACCGGAACCAGCAACCCGGAACCGTCCATTTAAACCGGATCCGGAGCCTGGTCTTCGAAACTTATATATAGTAAAACAGATGAAAAAAAGAAATGAAGGTACAGTGGATATAAAATGTATTATAAATAACGTTTACATTAAACATATATAATGTATTACGATGACATTATTGCCTTTCTGAAACTTTAAAGAGACTGAAGAAGGTAATAATATTTATCTATCGATCAATATGTCGGTTTTCTGGACCCTCAGAGCAAAAAATGCCTTCCATTATACACCCTTGTGCATATTGCGTCAAACTGAATGTGCTGATGACGCATGAACGTAGAATAATCGCTTTCACTCTGGTTCCAGTCGCCTCCTTTACCAACCAATGCCCGTCAGGTAGATAGATGATAATGATAACTATATAATCAGAATGCTATAAATGAGACAAACTGTTATACTGCTCGCACTGTTTCAATAAATACAGTTCATTGCCAAGAACGCAGTTTCTGGTTACGTTGCAGATAACGTTACTTGACTTCAATGTAGACTGATACACAAAGTTTACAAGCGCACTGGCTGGTGCTTGACGCAATTTATGTTACCCAAGCTTACGCTAAGCACGTCTACGTAAACCATACTCTGTTACCGAGTTGGACCGGTTTAACTCGAACATACCCCGCAGACTTCTGAATGTGTAAAATAGCTGCTATAAACATCGACCTTGCTTTGTTTTATTAACAAACTCCTGCAGGATAAGATGAAGAATTCCTACTGCAATTATGCGCCCCACCTACGTTTCACACGGGAAATCTTTTCTTTTGCTTTGTTGTATTGGAACTTGATCATTGCATTCATATATTACATATGTTTGTACCACAGATGAAGCAAAAATGTGGAAAATTTTAAACCGGTATTCCGGTTTCGGTATGGTTTTTGCCCTTTGCAGGAACCGCAACCGGAACACGAGTTTCGCCGGAACCGGAACTGGAATTCCGGTTACTTCCTGATGGAATGATATTTCAAGTAAATTTATTATTGTAATTTTACAGTGACGTATGATAGTTGTGCATAGAAAAATCATATAGTGTGATATTGCCACAGAGATTTGTAATCAATCTTTGCAAAATTGCTTTATCAACATTAAATATTTCAATGTTTCCATGTCTTTTAATACAGATAATTTTACTACATTGACATGATACGAGTCGCCGTTTCCTTATAAAATCTATAATGAATCAGTAAAGAGTCAAGATGAAAGATGTGTGAACAAAAAGTGTTGTCAAGTTTATGCGCATCTGGATCAAGTTATAGAACCATCAGAGTTTGAACATTTGCTATTGATTTTGGTATAGCTAAAATTCAAAATCGAAGATGGGTTGACACCCCGTCGATACCGGCTACCACTCCCCCGAGACCTCGCAGCGTCAGCATGTATGAAATATAGCTAAATACCAGGGAGTAACCGGAATTCCGGTTCCGGCGAAAATCGTGTTCCGGTTGCGGTTCCGGCAAAGGGCAAAAACCATACCGGAACCGGAATTCCGGTTTAAAAATTTTGGTTGAAATTTACCACGTTTTTGCTTCACCCTGTAATCCAAACATATGTAATATATATTATACAATGATCAAGCTCCAATACAACCAAGCAAAAGAAAAGATT
This sequence comes from Trileptium ribeirensis, assembly GCA_030248225.1. Taxonomy (NCBI): domain Eukaryota; kingdom Metazoa; phylum Nematoda; class Enoplea; order Enoplida; family Thoracostomopsidae; genus Trileptium; species Trileptium ribeirensis. The sequence goes on along the minus strand of JASANE010006153.1, from coordinate 56,777 downwards.
AACTAACGAATTTGCCGTGTGAAACGTAAGTAGGGCACATAATTTGAGCAGCGATTTTTCATAATAACCTGCAGAATTTTGTTAAATCAAAGCCAGGTCGATGCTTGCAGCAGCTATTTTACACATCCAGAAGTCTGTGGGATACGTTTTCATTAAACCGGTCCAACTCGGTAACAGAGTATGGCTTACGCAGAAGTACTTAGGGTATGATTGGCTAACATAAATTGCGTCAAGCACCCGCCAATGCGCTTGTAAACTTGGTAAATCAGTCTAAATTGAAGTAAACTAACGTTATCTGCAACGCAGCTAGAAACCGCTTTCTTGGCAATGAACTGTATTTATTTAAACTGTGCGAGCAGCATCACAGTGTGTCTCATTTAAAGCATTCTGATTAGAAAGTTATCATCATTATGATCTAACTGACGGATACTGTTTGTCCAACGCTAGCCTAAACAGTGTCTCTGACCACTGACAAGAAAATTACCTTCTATCTGTTATTTTCTCTTAGAATCATATAAACCAATAATTTTAAGTTTCCTACAGAGGAACATGCAACAAACGTATGGGTAGTAAATGGAGGCGACTGGAGACAGAGCGAAAGTGTGTATTCTACGCTCCCAGCTTTGTAAGCACATTCGATTTGACGCAGCATACGCAATGGTGTATAGTGGAAGACATTTTTTGCTCTGAATGTCCAAAACCGACATATTTGATCGATAAACATAATTAGCTTCCTCAGTCTCTTTAAAGTTTCAGAAAGGCAATAATACCATCGCAATACATTAAGTTTAATGTAAACGTAATTTTTAATGCATTTTAAATGCACTATACCTTCATTTCTTCCATCATCTGTTTTACTATATATAAATTTCGAAGACCAGGTTCCGGTTCCGGTTTAAATGGACGGTTCCGGTTGCTGGTTCCGGTTATTCCCTGCCAAAAAATTGTCCGGTTATTCCCTGTCATTCCACCAAAAAATACAAAGTGAAAATGGCCTATGCCGCAACTAACAACTCTTTAAAATTTTCTGACATATATACCAGAAAAGTATTAAGATCAGCCTGGATAAGTAATCATCCAAAAATAACATAATTTTTACTTTACTCAAGGGGAACTTTCGCTATTTTCGGTACCAAATTTGTACATTAGTATCTCAAAAAATTAGACTTATTCCGCATATCACCAGTTATTAAGGTTTATGTGAAACTAGTGGCGGGTGAATGAATAATTGATATACTTTCAGACTCGCTGTCATCGAATCCAGGTGATTAAGGCATCGTTCGAATTATATATGAAATGGTATATACATTTATATACAATAATATTTTTGGTACCATTAGTAAAAACATTCTGCAGATGGTACCAATTATTAGTGCTTGTGCAAGATGATCATATACATATAAAAGTTCTCTCTAAATGATAATTTTTCGTTAAATGCTAATAGTGAGGCGGGTTGGGGTTTGAGCAAAATAACGTAGTTCATAGACTTAAAAAAGTTATAGTCCATATTGAGTGCTGAATTACAACTACCCATTGATAAATTCTTAAAAAAATGATGCCACTGAAAAGTCTAAATTGCATCGACAAGAGCACGATATGATTTGAAATATAGCTTCAGCCTGGGTTATAAAAGCATGTGCAGGAATATAAAAGTACTGAGGCCGAATGGTATTGAGAATCACACCGCATGGCCATTTGCGCTAATAAACTGATTAAGAAAATGACCGCTTTCTCTAAAATTTAGCCAAACAAGATTAAAATCTCATGCAGCTAGCCAAAATAGATTTTTGTCTTTAATGGCTAGCTGTTACAGACTTTTGACTCCTGTCGCCAGCTATAACATGCAAAACTCCGGCTGTTAGATACTTGAATTCTAATGGGTAGCTGTTTAAGACTTTCGCATATTATAGAACAAAAGTTTCTAACAGATAGTCATTAGAGACGAAAATCTATTATGGCTAACTTTAAGAGATTTTACTCTATTACGGCTAACTTTTACAGACTCTTGTTTTTTCGGCTATCTGTTAAAGACAAAAATTTCTATATGCAATCATTAAAGATAAAAGTATCTAATCGGTCATTGCAAAAATAAATATCTTATAGTCATCCATTAGATATTTTAGTTTCTTACGAACGGTTGCTTGTTGCAGGCATTATTCTGTGACACCTGCACAACACAAATCAGTTCCTCACCGTTGAAATTCGGTATCATAAGTGGATAGTTTTAATACCATTTGCGCTGTTATCATTTTTCCATAATGAAGACGAGAAAATAGAGACCACGAAGCTTGCGTATGAATAAGCTACAAGATACTAAATCATAACATATTGCACAGACACCATCATGAGTCAAACAGGTTGGCCAAAAACTCTGACCTCGTCGATGGGTTCGATCCTGCACCGTAAGTCCGTGACACTGGTGTCCATCCACTTGATCCACGTGATCGTGCAGCACTAGGCGTTGTCTGCATCAGTTCGTTCATTACTCTCTGAACAGCCGGTGTAAGCGGTTTAGCTGTACTGCTGCCTGAGCCCCCTCCAAGCTGCAACATAACGCACAGTTCTTTCTTACATAATAAAACGCACAATAAACGAAAAACAAAATATACAGGCCCCGGAATAAGGCACAACACTATTTTTCTGGCCTCTGCACAACACCATAATTATAGCTCCCAGCCTCAACTCAAAAATACGGGATAATTCTCCCGGTTAGATGTGTAACAGATCCATGCTGGATCGTTACGAGATATATTTATCCTGGCCACATGATAGTTGATAACTTTTACGGGTCTGAGTTACTGATGTTTCCCAAAATTGGATCCCCAGCGACTATGGCTGCAGGAACGCGAAGCCACGTCCCCGCCCCCGTATATACATATGTAATTGGAACACATTTGATTATCACTATGTACATTACAAATCAGGAATCACTAGGCCCGATAGTCTCGCTATGTAACTATATGTAGTTCTAGTATTTCGGCCTGCACCCCCGATCTTTTCACGATGAGAATGGGTATTATTACTATTGCAGGAATGGATAATTGCTGTATTATCATTACTGTTATTCGTCGTATCCCATAAAGCATTCATTGGCGTATTTGATTTGAATCATATTGTTATTATTTGTATCATTCCGTTTGTTTGCCATAAAGGCACCCTTCGCGTACTTGATTTGTATATTATAACCATGATCATTTCGATTGTTATATACCCATTTATATCGTTGTTCTGGCTTATACATGCTTGAATTGATAATTCGATTATAATGATTCCGTATATCCGATTGGTACCCTTAATCGTGTGCGTATTGTTGTAACCATATACATCGTACTCTATTTATACCGATTTCTTTTCCTTGATTATGGCCATAAAGGCATATGTCTGTATGTAATCACATGGTATCTGCATGCTATTTCTATGATTATTGTCATATTTGTTGTACCTTTGATATTCCTGATTGTTGAAGTGTATGTCCGTGAGTAACTCATCCCTGATTAGGTCAAATTTTTAGAGGAAAGTTAGCGATTTTGCGCACGCAAATAGGTAAGAACGTTTGGGTCTAGCGAACTCTTGCCACGCCCGACCCTTGAATAAGTAGGACAGTACGACTCCCCGAACGCCCCAATATGTATAGGAAAAGCCGTACCTAGCGTTGTAGGACCGCGAAATTTGTCCCGATTTTAGCACTAAGAGTGGCCGCGACGGAAACCCGTCACGACCATCCTCACGAGTGAAGACCACAAAAATGATGGCTGTTCGCCCTATACCGAACAGCAAAGCAGTAAAATTTCTAAAATCTATAAGTAAAAGTAGCCGATATTAAATTTACCAGTGTTGAAAATGAAGAATTACACTTATAAGTTGTAAAGACAAAAATGTTATCAGCTACCAGCGTTCATTTTTGCTGGCTCAGTTAGCTGATAAAACTGAAAGAAATTGTCAATTCCGATTACTCGGGAACTCCGGAACCGTTGAGAAATCGCAATTTAAGAGCTGAACATTTTTGACAGAGAATTTTACGGTCTTTAAAATGGGACCGGTTTGTGGATATACGATCAGGATCCGCGGACTTATTAAGAAATAACTATGTAAGTATAGCAGATAAATAACCTTCAATTAAATAACTTAACGAATAATCAAGACAAGTATATATAGAGGATATCGTTAGGTTCCTTGATACTGAGGCTTTCATTTGAGCCCAAAATTCGGTCCCGCTGCGCCCACCTTTGGGTATCCTATCCTGTGAAAATCACAGAAACTATGCTCCGATAGGCGTGTAACCCGTCATTAGATCCCCCTCGCCAAATCCGACACTAATACATACCCCTCACCCCACAAAACAACCCGAACCCGCGGGAGTCAGATAAAACACTTTAATAATTTATAAAATTTTCGATGGGCTTGCCCGAGAGCAAACATCCCCCTTTTGTCATCCAAAAATGGACCTGTTACATATCAAAATACCCGGCTGGACAAACTGAGTCCGAATCCGAGGGCCGTTTGGCACTTTGGCCATCACTGAGAGAATGGCACCCGCTTTTTACATCCGTTACCCATGTTTATTTACTCCAGCCGCGTCTCTTTCCTTGGAAGCTGCTTCGAAGTACCTAGGTATATATGTTGATATATAAGTTTACATAAAATAGATACATATTTAATATTAATTTTGGTCGCTGTATGTGAATGCCCAGCGTATGTATTTATACTTTTCTGTAAACGAACCCACCTGTGTATATTTATTACACAAACAACCAACTTCGGTATAAACTTTATATAAAGTTGAAGTTGCTATTATTAAAAACTCTTATCAGTAAAACTTTAATATAAGATTAATTAAAAGTAAAAGTTTAATAGTAACGTTAGTTTCTTAGAATAGTTCATAAATAGATGCGCTGTTACTTCTCTTCCATCTAACAGCCCGTGTAAACCTGCACTCTCTTAAAACAAATAAAGGCAGGTTTAAATTTGGTCATTGGTTTAATACGAACTTTATATAAAATTAGACCGGTTAGCTGAAACATCTTACCAGTAAGCAAATAAACTTTATATTAATTTAATATAAAGTTTATACTAAAGTTAGTAAGATGGTCGGAGCATCCGCATTCTTGAGCAAATATTATTGTCGTATAAAACTGATATTAAGCTAAATTTAGCTAAATATTAAAAGTTCCACACACGGTTAACTAAACATTAAGTTAATATATACTTTATATAAAATAAATTTGAAATTTTGAAATATAAAGTACAAAGTATACAGAAAGTATAGGGAGTTATTTACCTGTAAAACAACGGTCACTTTGGGAACAAGAATAAACAAGCGCTATGGATTCCACTGAGAATCCGTATTGCTATATTTATAGATCAAATAAGAAGTTTCTAGAAAGTTTGATATAAATTTATAAAAGTTTTATATAAAACGGTCGGAAATCATTTTAATAGACCGAAATTTCGAGAAATTCGTGCTGATAAGAAAGCTTGCATTTAAGCTTAAGTTTGTGGTCAAATCGTCCGAAAAGTTGCTGACCAAGCACTTTTAATAAAATTTTAACGACAACATAAATCAATTTAATTGCCGCGAATTAAACTATTTAAGCGGTACCGATCAAACCAGGAAGTTTCAGTCTGACTTCGGCAGCACAGAGTGCGGTCGGTTTGTAGACCGGCTCTGCAGCTTTACGTTTTACTTAACTGCTTGATATTTTCTTTTGGCATTCTTACTCTTGGTTTTGCGAATGGATGGACGTCGAACCGAAGGATCCGAGTATGTAAGTGTGGACAGGGAGGCTTAGCGTAGCTACAAAGTATTACTGATGTTAGAAAGGATAAGCCCGGATAATAGCTAATATAGAACGGAGAATTCGTATTGATTAGTCATAAGGTTAAGCCTTCAAGGACTCCTTGTACGTACTCTGGTTTACATGATAGCTTAGCCCGTCCTAGCTTGTCCCGCAGATCCACAGTCATTGTTGGCAGTTTCTAAGAGTTCATTAAATGTTCGTACCATTGTTCGTATTAGTCGAAGTCATGCTGAACCTCCCTCGGTGAATGAGTTAAGGCACAAATAAACGCGTCACTCGCGTATAGACCTGTTTTACATGATTCCCAGAAACTGGATAAAAATTGAATAGCAAATACAGCTTTGTCCGAGAGCCGTTTTCAAGTTGGGATACCGAAAGCACAAGTACTTTTAGGAGAGTGCCGATGACTTACGAGACATCGCCGCTTATAGTTTTAGTTTCAAATACATTTGTTGGTAGCTGAATACAATCGTAATCCCTGCCCCATGTCCCAAAGTTGACATGAAATTTGCACAATTGCTACGTATATCCACACCATTTACATAGATCATGCTGAAACACAGGATTTGTTTGTTGTGTCGTATATTAGGGACCCGCATGAGCGCGTCCCTTGCCTCATACCAGTACCGTCGAGTCGTAGCGATGAAGAGCAATTTCCAAAGATAGCACAAAGATTTCTCTTTTAAGATACCGAGTAAGGCGTACAAATAACTAATAAACCAGTTACCCAAACTATACTTTTTAACCCGATCGAGCTTGAGGAAATTAGTAATAGCTCCATAGCGGTTCATTCCTTCGGCAGTGGACTAATTGCACGCTCAAGCGTAGTATTACTCGTTTTGACTAGAGATCAAACAAACTTTTATTCCTCAAAATTAGGAAAGCTACCATAGGACGAATCAGGAAATTTACCAAGCTTTTGTCGACCCGTATATAGACTTTCAGCACTGAGTCGTCAATTATCACAATTCTTTTTGTCCAGATTGAATGATAAAAGTTATACTGCTGAACCTTTCGACCCGCATCAAATCAATCAAATTGCTTACGATCACCGAGACTACGTTTATACGATCGTTTTAAGCAATGAAAATTAAAGACAAAGGCAACACCTTCAACCCTTCCGTCAGTGTAGAAAGAATCAATTTGGAACCCTCTAAGGGACTAGATAAATATATGCTATAAATGAACCGAACACCACCCAACAAAATTATATTCGGACGTGAAGTACCCGAATTAATATCGTCGAGCTTAGTATTGTAGATTTCTTTTCTTAATCACTTATGTTTCGACCGTACTTTTTCGTAGGAATTTGCAGTATCGTTCCGCCGAGCTGAGCGTGAACGAAGGCTCTTCGTAAACCCCGATTTAGACTCAAAATCGACCATTTAGTACTTTTCCCTGGATCCGGCTGGCTAGATCCAACGTCTTCTTAAAACGTACAATTGTGTTGCAAAACTCTGAAAAGTTAGAAAGTTTGGTCCCAATCTTTTCCTACCGGGACCTCTAAGCCGCCGAGAAAAAGTCTTACCCTGCCGATTGCTATTCTACTCTGGCTGATGATCATGGACACGAAAAAGTCCGTTTTTCGTATTTACTTATGTTGCAAAAGAGCATAGATGTAGGCCCAAAGTTCTCATCTTTATAGCCGTATTTGAATGATAATTTCATAGGAACCTGGAATCATGATTAACCTGTTGTACCCTGTACTAAGGAAAACTTATTGTACTCGCGGTTATAGTTCATACATACGTATGCGTGTAGGAAAGAAAACGTTGCACCGTCGCACTTGAAATTAAGAGTCGTACCCATCGTAAATTCACAAACATGCACCCATACCAATGTGTCTTTTTACTTATATTACACCCATGTCGATTGTCCAATTGTAACCTTTACTGATTTGTTATAACCTGTTGCTGTATCTTAACCTATCCGTTATTTTGCTGTATCCATCATTCAAGTATCGCACATTGTAACCGTTGATTAGTATGAGCAGAACCAAAACCCAAAACCTCACCGTGTACGCTTTGACCCGTATATCCGAATTCACCCGTTGTGTTTTGCCGCCTTTAGCTTACCAGGACCTATTGTTCAACCAAAGTATCCTAGTACTGATAGCAGTACCGAGCGTGAAGTTACTCGAATGGCGCCTCCATAACTGATTGTCGTCTAGTGTTACATGTATGTTTTCCGTCCCATTTTTCGAGTAAAGTAAGTGCAGCAGTCATTCGGAAGGTTTAGCAGTTCACGCCGTGACTAGAACCAGCTGTGAGTGTTCCATGAAAAGGCGATGACTCCGATACGCCCATTTGTTACCCCTCCAATTTTCCCAATAGCGTACTATTCCATTGGCACTGTATCTATTGTATTTTTTCCTTATATACTTACGTCCTTCAATATACTCAAGTCCGTATACGATTTTGTCTTATCAATAGATACTCAATCAAAACGCAACTGTGTCCATGCGTTTTACTGACCGTAGTAGGGATACGTACTGAAGGGATTTGAAATCCATCACTAATATCGACGACCCACGTTCAGGTTTGACACACGCACGGAAGAAGTAAACCTTAGCGTGACTCGCCGATTCCTATTTAATTGTGCTAATAAGTGAGTTCGACTCCTGCGACCTAAGGAAAGAAATTTTTGCCCGAAAACAAACGTTCCCTGAACGACCAAAATAAGAAACCACACGCGAATTGTTTGCGCCGATGTGGGAGGCCTTTTTAACTGAACCAAAACTTGTTTCCTTGCGACCTCTTTTGGACATCCATGCCTCCATTTGCTATCATGATTTTTAGGACAACGTCTGGTTCCGGAAAAAGGTGCCATAAAACCGTTATAAATCCCTTTAATGGGGTGCAAAGCATCGTAGCACTAGAATTAATCATGTGATCATACTAACATTACGGCTTACGTATAAATCATAACAATACCTTTTACGGTTAACTTACTTATGGCTACACGACACAAAACCTATATAATAAATAATTATGAAACTCAATAACCGTGCAGAGTCACTTCCAAGTCTCTTAGCATGTATGACCGTGTCATTAAAATAAAATGTTTTAAAATCGTCATGTGATCATACTAACATTAAGGCTTACGTCTAAATCATAACAAAACCTTTTACGGTTAATTTACTTATGGCTACACGACACAACCTATAGAATAAATATTATGAAACTCAATAACCGTGCAAGGAGTCACTTCCAAGTCTCTTAGCATGTATGACTATGTCATTAAAACAAAATGTTTTAAAATCGCGAAACATCGTCTGGGTTGGGCCGATCCCCCTGGCAAAAAGCGAGTGCCCCAGTTCAAACCCCAGGCAGTTTGGGACTCTCCGCTGTTTTTCGCATCTTGGCAAATTTTTTCTTTCCACTCGATAAAAACATTCCCGTAGTACATAAAATTTGATCAAAATTTGTACTACGTATCCGTCTTGAAGCCAGAACTTTCGCAAATTCTGCCAAAATTTGCTTCAAAATCGCTTTTTCTCTCTATTAAAACCGCTTTGGTAGTATTTCTGATTTTAACCGTTTTCTTGCGGCAAGAGGCCCCTGGCATAAATCGGTGGCCCGCTGTTAGCCACCGGAGGGTGGTTTATGATTCGTAGCAAAATTATCAGCGAATGGAGAGCTCAGTCGAACCCAAAATCATTGCGACGTTTATTTGGCAACTACAGGAACTCTAACAACTGTCTCTTATGCTTATCTTACCTGTTTGGAACGGGAAAAGTGCGAATATTTGCGCCTGAAACAAAAAATTGAATGATCAAATTACAGTTATTTCAAGAGAGCATTCATGTATTGCAACAAAGTTGCCAGATAAAGAGTGTAAATGAGAACACTAGACACCGAAAACTATACCGCTTTACTACCTTCATCAACAAGAGTAGTTGTGAAATCCCCCGACTTTCTTCGGTTTATTCTAGAAAAAAATGGGTTCCCCTTTCGTGCCGCCGGTAAAATTTTGACCCCTTCCGATTCGATGCTCTGTAGTACATTTTTCTAGGTAATAAAATACAAGGATTGACAATATTTGAGACCCGAAATCCCATTCTGAAATTTAATTTCGCTTTAATTCCATAAAATAGCTTAAAAATGAAATATATTAATTAAGGTCACTTATTATTTTAGCGTTTTTAGTCAAACACTAGATTTTAAAAATTAAAATTTGATGCTTTAAGTTGTACAGAGGAGGACCCTTTGCATGACGCTTATAAAATCCGGTGCCCAATGGTTCCGTGATAAGACACCCCGGCGGTGCCAATGGCAAAATCTTGGGCGAATAGATAGGCCAGCATTAGTGTATACAATCTCGGACATTTGCACACGACTAAGAACACGCGCGCCGCAAATGCACGCAATTGCGTATTATCCAAACACACACCCACGGAATTGCGTATCAACGCACGAGAAGGCAAGCCAAGCCTTTAAACGGTAGGACGTATTTCGGGGGACGACCTCTATTTGGCCAAATGCGACCCGTTCACTAATATATTTCCGACAATCAGATTTTTTGGTTGACAAAGAAAAATTTAGCTATCACCATGGAAATTTGATATTAGCAAGTAATTTTGATACCAAATGTTCCAAAAAAAATTGCTGGCAGCGGCTGCTTTACAAGAATGTACTTCTTATATGGTACCACGCTAATTGGAACCGAATCCATTCTCTTAATTTAACATTGATGAAACCTGGTATGGTCCATAAAAGCTGCCACATATGTTTCCTAATCCCCGTGACACTGCTACAGTTGAATGCAATGATTATTGCAAGAGGTTTAGACAAATTCGGACAGCCGAATTTATTATATATTTGTTACATGGTATTACGCTAATTAAAACCTGTTTTTCGATTTATCTCGCTATTTTCATAATTCAGCGTTGGTGTAACCTAGTTTGGTCCAGTAGAGCTTTCGACATATGTTTTTTAGCTTTAGCGGCACTGCTAGGGGATTAAAAAAGCTATTATTATTATACTCGCAGGAGTACTTAACTATAAAGTTACAAAATTAAACTAGGCTTCGAGCAGAAAATATACCAATGTGTTTGTTAATTCTAACGCAGGATATCAAATCATAGTCGGTTCCATCAACAAACAATCTGTATAAAATTCCTGTAGACTTCATAGTGATATATCACATTCATTGGTTACGCCAATTTTGAAGAAGGGCAGTCGGTTTTTTAAGGAAAATTACCGACGTTTAGCCTAAAGTAACCGTCGTGGTTTCGTTGTGCATGATCTATGTTTTCTGCTACAGCGTACTTTGGTAATATCACTGTTTGCATTAATATTCTTCGCGTTTTTATCAATATTATTCCGCGACTAGTTTATTTTCATGGTTATATTTACCGTGGAAACAAAAGTGATTAGTGGGTTGTCTAATAATTTATCAGATTTTATTTTATGCTGGCTCGAAACATGAAACGTATATGTGCCATGTATGAAAAAAACACAAGTGCGTGCAAAGTCATGGAAATAATCGTTAAATAAAGGATGGTTCTGAACGCAATCAACTACTTGTTGTCAGAATCACAAATTGATTTCGTCTCTGGTCGGTCATTTGAACTACTACTACAGGACTACCTCAACTGCATCACGAGTATTATAGATAAGGGAGACAGTGCCGATGCTATATATCTCGACCTCAAAAAGGCATTTGATTGTTTGCCGTATACCCTTCTAAAGCTTCGCTCAGACGGCATCTCTGATCCCTTCCTGAGCTGGCTCTGCGCGTTCCTACAGTCGAGGACTCAAAGCGTCGTGATCAATGGGGTGATATCAACGTCATTACCCGTTACTTCCGGTGTCCCTCAGTGCTGAATGCTCGACCCGCTACTTTTTCTAATCAATATTAATGATGTTCTCAACGTAGTTAGCAGTGGATATTGGATGTTTGCGGATAACTACAAACTTCTCCAGCGTATCGTTCATCAATGGCCATCCTTGGGTGTTGATGATATGCAAGCTGACTTGGACACCATACACCAGTGGGTATCAGACTGGTTCATCCAATGCAGCGTCGATAAATTTAGTGGCCTGCACTTCGGTTATCACAACTCCCGCCACAACTTACAACACCATCCAGGGTCAGCCGATGCTCTCCACAGGCAGCATAAAACACGTTACAGAGCGTTACAGTACCAGATTGCTTAAAACTTTCCGAACATTATCCTTGAATTGTTTCGGAAGCCGACAAAGTTCCGCCGATGATGAAGCAGACCCTACATTGCTGGGATCCCCTAACGTTACTGATGCTCTATTTTGCCCTTGTACGGTCAAAATTGTAATATGCTAGTGTGGCATGGAGTCCATTTATACATTCCTCCTGTATTCTGTCCCGCCAGCACTACTTTTACACCAATCGAATCATGCATTTATGAAACTATTATTTCTCATGAATCATAAATTTATGCAACTCATTGGCAAATGATGTAGCCACAGCTTCCTCTGTAGAACAGTTCAAAACACGCCTTCACGACTCGTAGGCTCTGCCATTCTTTTGACTTATTTTGTCGCTTTGTATTTCATTTCGGCTAATCTCGATCATTCCGATATCAGACTGCTTAAAACCTTCCGAACATGATCCTTGTATTGTTTCGAACGCCGACAAAGTTCCGCGGATGATGAAGTAGACCCTACACTGCTGGGATCCCCTAACGTTACTGATGCTCTATTTTGCCCTTATACGGTCAAAATTGTAATATGCTAGGGTGGCATGAAGTCCATCTATACATCTATACATTCCTCCTGTATTTTATCCCGCCAGCGCTACTTTTACACCAATCGAATCATGCATTTATGGAACTATTATTTCTCATCAATCATAAATTTATGCAACTCATTGGCAAATGATGTAGCCACAGCTTCCTCTGTAGAACAGTTCAAAACACGCCTTCACGACTCGTAGGCCCTGCCATTCTTTTGACTTATTTTGTCGCTTTGTATTTCATTTCGGCTAATCTCGATCATTCCGATATCAGACTGCTTAAACCCTTCCGAACATGATCCTTGAATTGTTTCGAAAGCCGACAAAGCTCCGCGGATGATGAAGCAGACCCTACACTGCTGGGATCCCCTAACGTTACTGATGCTCTATTTTGCCCTTATACGGTCAAAATTGTAATATGCTAGGGTGGCATGAAGTCCATCTATACATTCCTCCTGTATTTTACCCCGCCAGCGCTACTTTTACACCAATCGAATCATGCATTTATGAAACTATTATTTCTCATGAATCATAAATTTATGCAACTCATTGTCAAATGATGTAGCCACAGCTTCATCTGTAGAACAGTTCAAAACACGCCTTCACGACTCTCAGGCCCTGCCATCCTTTTGACTTATTTTGTCGCTTTGTATTTCATGTCGGCTAAGCTCGATCATTCCGTTCTGTGCGACCTAACAAGCCGATGCAGCGCAATCGGCTCAATTTCCCAATCGGGCCTGTGTCAAAGAATCTGTTGTATCACAAAACTTAAGTCGAATCCACTGTTTCCCTTTGATTGTGAGATCGGTACGAATAACACAAGAATATTTTTGGCTAAATACATTTTTCCGTAAGATAAATACTATACAGAACAAGTAAAGCACATCACTAAAAGTGTTTGTTAACGACAAATACCGCAAATAAATGTATAAAAATTGTAATATATAAATAAAATAATACTACAGATGAAACTATTAATTATTGCTAAAGAGTAACTGCCCTCTCCATTATAGAGTATTCGCCGTCCGACTCACCAAAAATTCCCCAGTGTTCGCCACCATCCCTCCACTGATAACCTCCTGTCGGATTTTAATACAAATTCTTCTAAACGCGCAAAAACATAAGTGAACATTGTGAGTAACATCAAAGGTTTAATAAGACAAATACTCTTAGTAACACCGACATTGTTAAAAATGACTACATACAATAAAAACATGTGTAAAAATTTAGTTTCTCATATATATTGGAGATTTTGCCCGAGAACTGACCATGGGACCTCTGTGAAATTGTGGAAAGACACGGGTTAATTATAAAAAGAAGCTAATTCCGAATCGGCAACTTACACAGAGCTTCCTGGTGTTCGAGCACTGCCGTCGGCAGCGAGCATCATAGGCGACGGCTTTGTAAATCTTATCTCGCCAAACGACTGCCGAGCCACGTGAACGTGCTTCAAAGGTTCAATCAACCCGTTGCGCTCGATATCTTCAAAGTCCGCCATCACGTCATAAGGATCAGACGGTCGACTAACCGCTCCGTACTTCGACGTCGTCATCGCTGCGCCTGCCGACCGACGCGACGTAGACGACGACAGCTTTGAACTAGTCGACTTTGCTTTCTTTTTTTCAGATACAGCAACGGCTGGCGAAGATCTAGACGGTTGTTTACGACGGCTTGTCGATGAAGACGATGTTTGAATGTTAATTCGCGACTGTCGTCGAGACCCAGACATCGTAACGCTACCTGCCGATTCATCATCATCGTCGTCTGTTTCGGTGGTGGCGGTTCCACCACCGGTTGTCGACATCGATCCGCGGCGGTCGTCCCCACTACTAATCGCACCACGTTTTTTAACTGATGACGAAGACTGCCTGTGAGCTTCTAAAACACTTATGCGCTTTTATCAGTACATATGTTACTACTAATGAACATTTTATGCACAAAGCGCTATACTTTCGTTTAGTGGCTCGCTATTATCCGTTATATCAAAAGTCAATGCTAGTCGACTCTACTGAAGAGTGCGATATTCTCAAATTTTCGCTGTTTTCGTCTGCGGTACGTCATGAGCGTTTTCCCACACCAGGTTTATGACACACCAAATGGAACATAAACATACTAACCCACTTATGTTCTTAGACCACCGCCCATGCTCATGGACAAATAAATTTACACTCGACCTATGTTCATGGAACACTTTTTTAGACCTTCCAGGTTCTTAGACCACTTTTTAGACACCCCAGATTCTCGGACCACTTTTTCAGATTCCGAAACAAATCATTGGGCCACCCCTTCATTGGTGAAATCCTGCGCAAATTTGTTATCAGTTAAAACATGCTTCACAATTTTTGGGGGGGTTTAACCTCAGTCTAAATCTATCAAGTCTGCACGGCCATTTCATGTTCTAAACTGTTTTAGTTTTTGTCGAAAAAGTATCGAAGCAACAAAAATGTCGACATTGTTATATGGCCTTGATAGATGTTACATTTGATTTTCCACGGTGGTGGAGGGGACTGTCCTCCATAACTATTGGTCTCACCTCGGTTCGTGAGAGTACACCGGCGGATTATCAGAGGGCAGTCCCTGGTTCACGCCCCAACCCCATTTCCTTGCAAACTTGATGTCCCTCTATTAGTAGTAGTATTACCGCGCAGTTGGCATCTCCAGGTTGCACGGGCGCAACATCAACCATTCATGGGAGGCATATAGCTTCGCTCGCTTCACTTCGGTAATAAAATTTCCTTCAAAATGATGCACTCTACAATGTGTGGTATGAGGAGAAACACCTCAAAATTAAGAAAATGGAGAAAAACGGCAAATCACTAGAAAAAATAAAATAATACTAGTAACTCTATCGAGATTGCAGAACGTAGTGATGCAAGGTACACCTACGCCTTTTGCGTGCACAGCCAATCAGCTCCCGATAACATACGTGGATATGCTATATGTGGACATCATACAATACCGCAGAAGTTATAACAAAACTAACACCAGCAAGAAGTTTCCCATGCCCCAAAACACCCAAGTGCAAGCTATCAGCCTCCCAGCGCGTAACAGTAAAATTAGGAATTTTGGATCGATGAACCTTGGTGGCACCATACCCCCGTACCCATAGAAACATAGATCGCAGAGCAACATCAACATCAGCAATGAGTTTGCCATGCCAAAAAACCCAAGTAAAACTTTTCAGCCGCCCAGGACATTTTGGGTCGAGGAACAAAGGGGGTGTCATGCCTCAAACCCCATAAATCCAGAACCGGAACCTTAATCGAAAAACAAAAAAGGCATCGGCATATATCATTTTACTATGAAATGAAACCATCCAGAGAAAAAAATTCGAAAGTTAAGATAAAAATAACCTAGCTTCCGTAAAGGGTAATAAAATGGGGCCAAAAACTCACATTTTGACCCCGGAACCATACCCCAAATCAAAAATCACTCGGGGATGTACACGGTAAATCCACTATGCCGGTTCGAAAGGCGTTCCCGAGTTATGGCCGATCGCACACACTGACGGAATTTAAAAGATTTCACCCTGCAACACACAATCTCCACTACGTTCTGACAAAAATATGCTGACCGAGGGTAATATTTATACAACAAGCTAGAGCTGCAGCATTCCACGGGAATTTAGCATAACGGGTACGAGTAATAATTTTGCACTTAATACCAGTCAGGACATACATTTTAAAAATCTGCAAATCCAGTACATTGGTCGCATTAATTTTGCTTATGGTTCGACTCCAAGCATGGCTAAATTATGTTTGCTGTGTACTGAAGTTTATTCTGGAAGCTAATCTTTTATTTGCAACATGTAGTTACAGCAAACCAGTATTTTTTGCCGCTTCTAGCAACATCTAGCTGCCTTTCTCGCATATTGAGAGTTCAAAGTCAGGCCAAATATAGAAGAACCTTCACGTGACTTACATTCAAATGAATTAGTTAGGACATTAACGGCGACGTGGCCGAGTGGTTAGAGCGCCTGCTTCATAATCGTGAAGTCGGGAGTTCGAATCCAGTGGTCGCGCTAATCTCCTTGGGCAAGGGACTCAGCCACAATTGCTTAGCAGTACCTATGCGTTAAACAGGTACTAGACTTTGGTCTAGGCGGATAAGATGATGGGTGGTGTAATGGGCAATCATCAGGGCCAGCATCCACACAATGCTTCGGCATAACAACCCGGATTGTCACCTAGTGCCAATTGCTATCTTTATCTTTATCTTTTAGGACATTAACAGTAATTGATAAAACAAAGTCTCACTAATATGTGGGTGCAATGTTATATTTGGCGTGTAGTTATTAACCTATAAACAAGCAAGTGTGAGTATAGCCTGTTTGGTACAAGCAACCTACTTTGACCTTATCAAAGCATGACATGGGTGGAAAGTACGACACTAACGGAGTTACAAATTGCAACAATGCTTCGTACATCTACTCCAAAATCCACTGCAATGTCAGGAAACATTCAAATAGTTGAAACGCATGGAATGAAGCCCGTAGAGTTTTTGTATTTATAGGTGTACACTTATGGCGTGTACACTTATGGCGTGTACAAAAGCGGGAAAAATGATTTTTTTCGACAGTCGATGTAAACTCATGACTCATTTTTCGGAGGAGGATCTCCAGAAGAAATTTTTGTTAGATGTACCATTGGCTAACGTTCAAAATTGCGAAAAACTGGTTTTAAGGTCCTTTGACAAATTTGGTTATGCGGATACGTGAAGTTCGCATCCCAAACACCGCGACAGAGCACACTTTCAACGATATGATCCGCGTCAACAGTCCGCACTTACAAGTTTCAAAACAGCTCTGGATTGTTCTGCGGCCAATACGAGTTGATATGCATAATAACAAAAATACTTTTTGAAAAGTTAGAGAAAATATATCTTATTTTCCGTGAAACATCAATCTTCACCAATCGCCTCACTTCACAATACTAACTTGTGTTTGTCTGTTTTTTCCGCGGTGACTGACTGTTACGCGAACGCATACTGCTAGTCCGGTCTTGTGACGATGAAACTGTCGACTGAAAGGTATATACATACAAAATAAAGATATAAACCCAAATGGGTATCGAAAGTCTGTCAGCTTGAATGAGGGTAATTTCAGATTATCAGGGAGTCATAAAATTTCTCATTAAACTCCAAGGAAATTTTTTTCCAATTTTTGCTTAACATTTCATGAATTTTTGCTAATTTGAGCCAATGTTTCACATTTTCCTCAACTTCTGACAACTTTCTCTCAATGAGCCAGTGGGAAACCAGGTTTTTTTAAAAACTTCAGTAGTGAGAATTTTGTGCATTTTAAAATTGAACTTGCATTTTTACGACATACTGTGCTTTTTAGCGGAAACGCTTACACACAATTTTCGATCCATGTCACCTTTGGGGCCGGACGTTCTAACGTTAGAAAAAAGAACAGCTTAGAGCGAGGAGTTCAGGGGCGGCGGCATCCTAACATACGCTTAGGCTCAGTAAATGGTTCATATAGAGACTTTAGCTTAGTTTAAGACTAAGGCTTAGTGTCTAGAGAACGGCATGGCAAGCGTTTCACTTCAGCCCCTAAAAGTTACATTGGCCTAACTTTCAATTTTTTCTACTAATATATATATATATATATATATAAGCGAAAGTCTACGCTTTTCTAACTTCCGGTATAGGGGGGCTGAGATTTCGACCCCTTTTGGCGACTCTCCCCGCCCCCGAAACCTTATGTTGAACCTTGATGATAAAAATTAAGATCTGAGATAAAGTATCAACCGCATAATAAATTTTTGCCGAAGAACGAGAAAGGAATACAAAAAATTCCTAGTGGTACCGAATTTAACCATCACTACTCGTACGTATTCCAAAGTCAAATTATTAGAGTTATTCAGGTCAAAATGTGTTTAGAAACTTCACCCTGATGCTGGTGTACTATTCGAACATTAGCGACTAACAAAATCATTTAGCAAAATTAATACTTGACAAATTTATTTTCGAGGACAATATTGGTCTTCGCGTCACTGATTTGTACCATGGTCCAGATCTAAATTATCATCAATGTTTACCCATACGCTGACTTAGAACAACATTTAATCCCGACTTTCAGCTACTGTTAACGACCATATCACATTTTAATAGGAGACACAGCAACACCGCAGTTGTGCTAGTATGGACTCAAGCAGGACTAAGGTTAGAACTTCGTGAGTACCCGTAAAATTCAAGTCCTTCTTTACCTACAGGTTAGTAGTTGTATGCTGTCTTTTGGTACAGAAAGAAAATTTAGGAAGAAATTGACTTTCTTATTAAATTATACTCAATACTTTGTCAATCAGGATTCTTGCAGTACCCTGCGAGAAGCCATGCTTCTTGTTACTAACTACAAAAACGGTTCCACCAAACCGAACCTAAGCCTCGGCTCTGTTGCGAACCTCAGAATAGTTCGATACTTTCGCTCAATTTTCTCTGGATCAGACTCGATCCAGCCCCTGCATAAAATTGTACAAAATAATATGAAATTTCGCGGATAAAAGTAAATATCATTTCCCCCACTTTTGATAAGCTAGGTATTGTGCACAAAAAAAGAGAACACATTTCTTAGGAAAATAATACTTTTAGGAAAATGCTAGGAATGAAAATTTCAATCTACTTTTGCCGGAACTTCCGATTCGAGAAATAGAATATCCACACTGCGCACCTCTGGTTCGTGAGTGTAACCTTTGAAACGGCCGAGCACAAGACGTTTGACCACAACTGAATCGAATTTAAAGCGTCGAACATATATATCTGGGAGACTTATCGTGGCTCGCCGATTACTCAAAGTGTCAGTGCGATTCTTGCGATATCTTCTTTCCAAGGATCCCTAACCGTCACCAAAATTAGAAGGGACCACTGGAAGGATCAGAACACATCCTGTGAAGTGCTCGTGCGGCTTACTAAGTTCCGCAAATTCTTGAGACCGAACGAGAATAATGAATCCATTGGGTCGTCCGCCGTTGAGGTTATGATAGCCGTGGTCGTATGGGTATTACGTGCAATGCAACAGCGTCACGTCTGTTACATATAACGTACACTGACGTTTACACTTCCCCATTACACTATTATATATGTATTCTATCGTACTTGTTGCAGCAGTAATTATATCCATAAGTAGATTATGACAATATAATATACAATCACAGGAGTATTTTTCGGCATTAAAAATTTCCCCTAAACGGTGTACCCGACCCCTGAAGGGTCCCCTATACTTGAACCGAGTGAAATTCTCGTACTAGGAAATATTTAAGTATACTTAAGGTGACCTCGCTAACCATCTAATTTTGCAACTGTTCTGTCGGCTTGGAATTAACAAGGGTTTTGTTCGCACAAACAAATTTGATATTTGCGAAAAAAGTCTTTCTGACTTTCTGGCCAACCAGAAAATGTTCAGTGATGAAAATTTTTAGAAAACAAAACAAAATAGGTGGTCGTTTTAAGTTTAGTTGCGCATTATATGCCCAGGAAACAGAGCACAACCTAGCAGCCTGGAACACGTGCACCGAGTAGCACATTAAGACAGGAAAAGAAACCTACTCTAGATTCGACATCAGACTCAAGCGTCGTCGCTGAATGGGCGGCATGGACCATCTTAGTTCGCTTATAATAATAAGCCGGAATTTTCGATCCAACAAATGCTTTGTTAGGTGTAACTGCTTCCGAGGGTGTTCTTGCTGTTGTCGTGGCAGAACGCGTACGCTGACGTAGATTTGGTTTTGTTGCTTTTATAACCGCAGGTCTATAATTGAGTTAAGCAATGAATATCATTAAGAATACAGAACATGTCGTAACTAAATAAACTTTGGCTTTTTAGATAGGATGCTACTCAGCTCCAGGCTAGAGATTGACATTTCTACAAAACTTGTTAATTTGCGGGGTCGGCGATATTTCGATTTATTTTGTTTTTTGTCTGAATTTGTGTATATATCGTACAGTGTTTGACAAACTGAAACTGGGGCCAATGATCGAAGCAAGTTTGAGCAATAATTGCTAGCGTCATAAGTAAACCACCAGGCTATATAATAAAACCGCTGCTCGGTTTCTCAAGAAACCTCGCAAAGCGAGCGAGTAACCACGCAAGTTCAAACATGCACCAAAAGGCTAAGTTAGTACAACACAATATTAGTCGGGCACATTTGATCGCAATGGACAGAAAAAATTTAGTTTGGAAATGGCCTAATTGTCATTAACTCTTCATAGCCAAGTTTTTACATCGTGCAACGATTGACAAACTCGAACCGCTGTCATAAACCCGAAGCCGGGTTTTACGACAGAAAGCAGTGCACGCAAACCACTGGGCTAGATATGAACTGTTGCTTGGTTACTTAAGAAAAGTAGTATAGGGAACGAAATACTTAAAACCTGACTCCGATTCAGTTGGAATCTCTCAACTGACCTCTGACAATATTCTCAACGAACGAGTACGGCGCATAAACACTCGAAAACATGGGAAATATGTTGCTCTCCATAGTTGTAAGACTTTACAAATATTAATGTTAACGAAAGTTTAATTCTGGCCTGTTCACAGCTTCAGAAAAGTGAGGGGAGGAAACTTCATGGGGCGCATGCTCATTCTCGTGGGAGCAATCCACAGTGGGGCGAGGAGACAAATTTTGCTTAAAAATACTAAATATTTCCACATTTTCATGCAATTCACCCTACGTGCATTTTCAAGCTATAAAACCGCGTTTTAGCATTAGAAATAGTGGTGATTAATGTGTAAAAGCTTTTTGCCTACAAAAACCATAAAATTTTAGATATAAAACATTTTTCGATTTAGTTGAACATGGGCGTTTGGAAATTGCCCCCCCCCACTGTGGACAGGCCATTTTTGCGGGGATTATAATTTATCACAAAACACGGTGTGTCAAAGTTTCACAATGCAATAATAATCCTGTGCCTTATTGAAACGGAGTGGGCGGTATTTCCACTGAAATAGAGCAGAAATAGCGAAAATTTGTTTTTCTGTCAATGTCACTCATCTCCGGGTAGACGGATGAATTTCAACAAATTCATTTGTTCGATCGAAAAAGAGATAGCGATGTGCTCTTTACGCGGCGTTGGCGTTGGACGCGAGTTCCGAATACATCTTCCTGGTCAAAATGACAAAAAACTGATTTTAAGGTTATTTTGCTAGATCTGGACACATGGGTGCTAATGTGTCGCAACCCATAGTCGCAACACAGGCTTCGGATCGGAAAATCTAAAAACGGATCCAACTCGACGAGATTTACAACATTGCTAAAGCAAACTTATCGTGTGGCTTGACTATGTTATGACCTTTCATTGAGTTTCAAGTGTTTTAGGTTCGACAAGTCATATTTCATTTGCTATGTTCTCCCTGGTTCACCACTTTTTGGCAAACTTATATAGACAATTATTGGTGACCTTCACGCAATACGAAACCAAACTGAAGACAGACAATACTGTGGAAATCAGCTGCATTGACCTTAAACTCATTGACCCAACTTTGCACTCACCCTCAAAGGCACGAAATATGCATGCTGGACTCTAGATAACTAAATCATTGTACTCAACCTTCAGAGATACGTATATAAAACATTCTTGAGGCCCTGTACGCAATACATAACAAAGAAATGAAACTCACCACATTTTATAGGATGATATGGGCTGTGAAAGATTGGTATCTGTATGGCCAAATTAGGCAAAGAACCGTTAAAAACCTGTTTTTGCAAATTTGACCCTGAAGATGCGATCGTAGATGTTGGTGTCCAACTAAAAGGCACATCATCATCAATTAAAAAAATTTGTCGAATTCCGTCCATCCGAAAATGCCAGAAAGTGAACAAAAAATAAAAAGATTTTTCCACGGTTTTCGTCTTAGTGCCCTCAGTAGACACTACGATCGCTCCGTTTCAATAATGGCCAGTCCAACCCACATTAAGGGTCCTACGGCCGGTGATTGCTACACACAGTAACTGTAAATGTATACTGTGTTTCTCATAACTGACTTTTAGATATATCTTGACTTAATCTTGAGAGCATAACCATGCTCTCCGCCCCAGATTTACAGTATTATTTTTCCAACTTACTACGCAGTCCGTTTATTTCCCAAAAATATAGCAAATAAAACCCTACGACACATCTCCAGTATACCCAGCGACCCCAGTATAACACCCCGTAGATAAACTTTTACATCACAATCGCGCTCGACACACCAGATTTACCCTATAAATGTTTTCCCGCCTTCTCGTACTGCTATAGTCATAATTACTGTGAATTAAATTTCTTCACTTTTGACACATGTGATTACATCAAATAGCATAGTCCCCCTGCACACCGAACTAGTAACACTAAAAACAAACTATATTAATACTTGAAAATAACGGGTTTTTACGTAGATAGACCCTACATGCAATGTCGAGTTATGGCCAAAAATATTAGTTATTCGAAAAAAACTCGAAATTGATATGTTGGCCTTTTCCAGATCCCTCAACTTTAAGGGGTCATGGTGAGCCTCCTTCAGAGATAATGCCTCGAAACTTTTTCCGTTCGACTCCTTGTCGAAATCTGTCCCATAGGGATAATTGGGGTGGAGGATTTTAAGCCCAGCTTCAGGCGTTGAAATGCCGAAAAGGCAACTATTACCCATTTTTAAACTGATTGAAAACCGATAATGGTATACATCAATCAATAACATTAAAAAGGGGCGACCCTGATCTCAAAAATATATCTTTTGGGATATGATATGATTGGTGGTCCAGAGATTATTGCTGAAAAGATGGTTGTTTCTTCCCTGAATCCCCTCAAATAGGACAAGGCCAAAAATTTTTGCCAAGATCCACTCGAACATGAGGTATGAGTAATACACCGGCAGACAAAGAAATTTTCACGATTTTGCACCATAGCGCCCTCAGTGAAAACTCAGCTAGCTAAGTTTTAACAAGTTGTACCACCAAAAGCAAAGTTCAGATATATAGATAGTCCAAAAAATCAAATGACAAAAACAAAAATCTGCGAATCTAAAATAATCTATATCCGGAAACTCCGAAATCCCAAAAATTAAAAGCGCAAATTCTTAGTGAATCTAAGTCTGCGTGTAAATACACTATTACTGCAGTAACTAATACCGTATCATAAATACGTTTACAGTAAAAAGAACAAAAAATAATGCAAATTTGTTCAGTTTTGTAAATTTAAGTTTTCTGGGTTTTCAATTTACCCTTAACCCGAGACGCTCAAGTGACGTACCTTCACCTCGTTGGCCTAAGGTAAATATATACACTAAAACTGACAGCCTAAAATTATAAGAATGCCGATCCAACGACGCAATCTAATATTTGTAAAGAGTGTATTCTCACAATCCTCGAAACAAGGGTTTGTCACTTCTATACCAGTAAAATCTTGCAACTGATAGCCTGGTACACTGGGTATCTGTATAACCCAACTTTGCGGATAATATCCAGATAGCCTTGCCCATCACTAATACACACAGTGAACAAATCTGCTGAACGCACCCAACCACTGTTCTGCGACGCTCCGGTTTGGATTTCGTTTTGGTGCTAGCTGAAGAATTTGATTTCGGGTTTGCACGACCCCTGGTCATCCTTGCTTGCGCCTTTTCTTCTTCTATGAATTCTCCCTCGCTTTCACCGTCGTTTTCATTATCCTTTTCAATCCCTTTCTGTTTTTGTCGATTACTACCTTTGCTACTGATTGTATCTTTCACAGACGTCGCACCCTGTTGTATATTTGCCGTATTTTTCTTACCGCGGGTGGTTCTTGTTGATTTGCTGCTAGTAGGACCAGGATTATTAGACTGAAACAATGCATTTACAATATAATAATTAACTAAAAATAATAAAACAGGCAGGGAGCGAAACAGGTTGATAAAAGTATATGACCATAAATAGTCCCAAGCGATATGTTTAAATGACTCAGGAACATAAATTAAGATACTCCCTTTGAGATTTTGCATATTGGTGCGTAAACACATGTGGGTGCCTTCAAAAACATAACACAAGCAAGGACAGACATTCTTTAATGTCAGTAGCCCTTCCAGTTTACCAATTTTGCGACAAAAATGGATTTCGGTTATACCGGAAAATGAGGGTTTCATGTCAAATAACATTGCGCGTCTTCGGCGTCGTACACCCGAAAATACCAAAAGCGACTCATTCGTATGTATGTATGGCCTGTCATAACTGGCCTGGGTAACTCCACTTTCGAAATCTCCATGTCCGTCCCCCCACTCGGGTGAAACCTCCATATTCATCAACTACCTATTTACAAAATTTTTATGACTGAAAATTAGTTTTTGGTTTACAAATTATTCTTTAATTACCATTATTTATAATGCTGTAATATAGTTTTTTAGCTTGAAAATACATTTACAGTAGTAAAACTGCATAAACATATGGGAATATTTAGTATTTTTAAGCAAAATTTATCCCCCCACTTTTGAGAATGAACATGAGGGCCCCCGAAGTTCCACTCACTTTTCGGAGGGCTGTGGACAGGCCAGCATAAATGTATGTTTTCGTGGTTTTCATTGTAATGATTTATTTTTAATTCTCCGTTACAAAATTTTCGAGATTTCAGAAAATGATGTTCATAGAAACGTATCTGTAGAGGTACGCCCATCTAGATTATTGCCACTGCTTCCCTAGGATCATGATCATAACTAGAGAGAAAAGTCCATTAACGAGTAGGAAAAAAGGAACCCAAGTGACTCCGAAGAAATGCTCCCTATTATATACTTTCCTTTATTGGAAAAATAGTGCTTCAATACTGCTTTCTAGTTTCGCAATTTCCGATCTGTAGAGTGCTATGTGTAGCTAATTTATTCGAAAAATACTTTAGGTAAATGTGTGCTCCTTCATTTTGGACAGAATAATTCGGCCACTTAAATAATCCTCGATTAGACTATGAAGGAACCCCTTTTGTGTAGCTTTCATTTATAGAATGGTAAATTTGATTCGTAATAAGTATATCTAATCATAAATGTAGTCGCTTAAATGACCCTTGAGTCGGCTATAAGGCAAACCCCTGTAACTGCTTTATGCAGTTTTTGGTTTGAATATATACTTAACACGAGTTGTAACATGGAAGCTAGCAGCAGTGTTTACTTTTCGCTAAGATAGAAAAACAGGGGCTAGAGCGCAATTTTTTACTTTAAAATCATACTTATGAGAATTTGCAATTGCTGTCGTCAGTCAGAGACTATTCTCACCGAAAATAACAACGCTTCCTATTTGTATCACATGACGTGATATTATGTGATACATTTCTCACCTCTTGATATCGCTATATGTTTACGTAGGATACATAAATTTGGTCCCTGAACATCTTAATTATCGAAAAAACTGACATTTTTGATCTTAAACTCACAATTTTACTATCTATGATTAATATATCATCAGCCAAAATCACTTTTCCACATATGAACAGCCGTAATTAGCTATTAATTTGCTTAAGCTAACACTTTTAGAGTTAAAATTTATAAATACATACCTATTAGGAATCAAATATACCATTCTATGCATGAAGGCTACACAATGGTTTCTTTACTAGGCCACGATTATTTTAGTGACTGAATTATAGTTTACAAGTTTTTTTCTAAAATAAAAAAGCACAATTTACCACAGCGTTTTTCTGATTACATCACTGCACATATAGCATCGACTCTATCACTGCGAAATTCCATGACAATATTGAAGCATTTTTTCGACACAGTAACATATACAATAACAATATACGAGTTAATTTTTTTCAAATGATCACCAAAACGTGAACCATAACACAGGATAGATATAGTTTTGCAATCTACAATACCATTTTAATTAAAAATTGAGAAGCTAGAAGAATTTGATGACAAACCAAGAGTTTCTAACATAACGAAATGAATATTGACGCTACGGGGCAATTAAAAAGCCGGCGTCCAAAGCTCCATGGAATGACGGTACCCGAATTTATTATTTCTTTCTAGAGTTTTTGAAACCTGTCCTGAAGCCAGTGCGCCCATCTAGCGTTGATATATCGAAAAATAAATAAGACAATCACCACTTTACAATGGTATGATAGTCGAACACCATACAACACCAATCAAGCTTACCAGTATTGTCCTAGGTGACGTATGACAAAAATATGAAAAGGACAAAAGAAGATCGTGGTAATTTTTTTCCGCATTTTCTAGTCATATCTGATACCAAACTAATCTTTTCGATGAGAGTTATCGACCAACAGAACGACCACAGAGGAGCAAAAACAATTTTCCAGAAATTTCAGGGACAAACCGCTATAAATTGTGGGTTCTGTTATCACTTATCCTGTACAATCATCAATCGCATGAATAACCGTAACTTCAATGCCTTTAACCCGTATTAAGGTCTGATCACAGTAGGGCAGGCTGTATGATTTTCGGCAAGACACCGCATTCCAGCTATATAGTCGACACACTTGTGCGTTGAGATCATTTGGCGAGGCCAACAAAAGTTAATTACTATGCTCACATATACTGTGGAAGCTAAAAATGGATTTGACAATTTAAAGCAAGCGTCTTCAATCAAATAGAGATGTTTATTAATCAATTTGTAGTACTAGGGACTAGTCTCATCGCGAAGAAAGGGAATTCTTAGTGTAAGTTATATATGCAGCGGAATTATACATTTTTTACGTTTTAAAAAGTAACTATGAACTAAGTAATTACTTAATTACAATTACATTCAGGTACAACAGAAAACATAGGTGTGACTGTACCACCTATTCGATCAATATTCTTTCATTCTTAATATGGGCTTCGATCCATTGGTTGGGCATCCATCAGCGTTTATTATATATTGATCAAACTCTACTGTGCAGGTGAGCTCAATAGCAACGCACCGCACATGGATATATAGAGCTTTGCATTCTGAACAAAATGAGATCAACATCGGCAATGACTGCCTCGTGAGATGTCGATTGGCACCAAATTTAATACCATCAGCAATGTCGTGACACGTTAGTGCTAGGTGGAAAAAACGAAATCTAATGACTAATTTCTGAAATCGACGATTCACCGGTATCTCAGGAGCCAGTTGCCAACGGCGTATTAGGCACCGTTCTATGGACTGATACCAAAATCAACAATGTAAACCTATCTAGTAGATAGCTACGCAGTACAAAAACACCTATTACTAGAGCTATATTAAAGCTACAGAACTATGCATAGTGTCTTGTCGGGAAGCCCGACGATCCAAGGACTCGTGGCTTCTCTCCGAGAAGTTACAAGTTTAGGGCACTTAATTCTTACATCGTCATCACCGCCCTCCTCTTCGCTACTTTCAGGCCGCGTTGTACCCCGTCGTGTCTGCTGTTTCGCGGTGGTCACTTTGTTATCGCCGCCACCGAGTCCGGATGTGGCTATCCTAGATGTAGATTGTGCTACTGCAGAAGTGCGAGCCGAACGACGTTGAACACCACGACCTGGATTACTATTCATCTCGTCTACATCTTCTTCGTCATTTTCTGCCTTCCGGAATGTACTCCGCTTGCCGCCGCCACAGTTCATTCTAATTGATTTCGTTGCGGCTGGTGGCGCAGACTGCGATGCCCTGCCTCGTCGGCTACGTTTCGTCGTTAACTCACCAGTGGAAGAGTCGTTACTACTAGCGTCCTAAAAATAAAAGCAGATATCAAGCAATGCCAGAATCTAGACTACTTACGCACTACGCATATACTAATTTTCACACGTTTTGATACACACACGCGAAAACACGCTTGTATAATATTCTGTAAAATTAACTCTGCTCCCAAAATATATAAAGAAAATAGTAAGATTTGGATTAATAGAAAAATAATTTCTATGAAGCTAATTTAGCTCTGCACAGCGTAAATTTTGAGTTGTCAAGATGAGAAAAAACTATTTACGTCCTTTGTACTTGTAAACTTAAAAATTTTTTATTAAATGTCTAAAATTTATACTTCGGAACCGTTTTCTTCATCTTCAATTTCACCACGCCATGATCCAATTCCGTTCTGTTGGAGTTGCTTAGTCAGCTTTCGACTAGAGATCAGATCGCGCCTTGAATGACCAAGACGTCCATCTGAACTACTGTGGCTATTTATATCTTCGAGCTATAAACATAAATAAAAACGTAGATCAATTACCAATGTTTTAAACAAAATACCAAAAGATAACACAATATCCCTATTCCGGAAATAAGGATTTTAGTTTCATATATTCACCAAAGCTGTGAAGATTACAGAGCTTCAACATGCGAAATTCGTTACGATAAATGAGGTAAGAGTCTATTCACTTGAACATAAGCTTTGGTATCACTTTTTGTGCTAACACCAGCAGAACTCATTTTAAAATCATTGTTCATAACCAATTTGAACCAAAGGAAACTAGCATATCGCAGTGGACCAAAGGTAACTTCGAGAACGGAACTGGTTATCCCACACCGTAAAAAATCGAACCTGTGCCAATAAATTTTACAATCGCATGACAATCTAATAATATGTATCTCAACTGCTGAAAGTAGAAAAATGGAGTATAATTTTATGGAACATGCAAAGAATAAAAATAAGCGTAGGCAATAGTTAAAACCTATTTACTAGCAGCTAGCATGGTGACGATAAACAGAGGGAGTGCGGTCGGTTTGCGCTCAGTGGCGATCCCGAGGTTATAAATTAAGACGCCTGTGACATCAATATAGGAACTACTGCAATAGGTGTTATATGCCTTCTAAAATGGGGAAAATTCGAGTTGTATTAATTCGAGGTGTCAAATCAAGCTTTGTGTTTTCGGAAATACAGCAAGTCGACTTATAGGCACCTCTCTTCTTCCCACGTAATGGCTCATCTGACAAGTAATTTTGCTTGGAACAATTTCTTCATCGTTGATCTGTCCGCATTGTGGAAAAAGGTTGAGACTACTTATTACATAGTGAATATTATGTCGGCTGGCACTGGAAAAGGTCGTTTTAAATAGGCCGTTCCCGATAGAGTTTGATCTAATTAGGTCGGCACCAAATCAGACTGATGATGTGTTATAAAATACGGTTGCTACTTAACACTTAGCATTCGTTGTTAGATGTGTGGTGTCGTTTCGATGTCACCCCACTTGTTTTCTGAAAAAACTTGCAACCCAGTACCTTTTTAACAAAAAATTTTACAAGTTAAGTCAAAACAATGACGCATTGTATACTAAACTGGTCGTCTTCCAAAATGAAATACCGGTTCACGAAATCCTACAATGAGTATCTCAGGTTTTT
The DNA here is from genome assembly GCA_030248225.1 of Trileptium ribeirensis. Taxonomy (NCBI): domain Eukaryota; kingdom Metazoa; phylum Nematoda; class Enoplea; order Enoplida; family Thoracostomopsidae; genus Trileptium; species Trileptium ribeirensis. Next base: position 27,037 of record JASANE010006153.1, on the reverse strand, counting down.
AGAAATGCAGAATGGCAACAAAGCCAAAATATTTAAGAACAAGAAGCCTTATATTCAAGATTTCAAGAATATAATCAGTCACACAACAAGGTAAATAAATACAGCGGTTGAAAAAATACAGTAGTCCAGGACGCAATGCAATACTTGGGCAAAACCGATTTATCAATTAATCAGAAACCATTTATGACGACAGATAAATTCGATTAAATCTATTAAAAAGGAAAATATAGCTAACTATTATCTCGCAAACAAGGGTGTTACGTCAAGCCGTGATTTTATGTAATCACTTGTAATAGGCTTTCCGTTTGATGTATATACTACAATAATTCCTCTGTAACACTGAACCCAATGAAGACCTTGAGACCTAGTCGACACAAAGAAAAGATCCAGCACGAAGTATTCGTCCTGACCTCAAGATAACCCAAACAATCATATCCAGCGTATCGCAAAACCTATGCCTACAATTCTTGATACCTGTACCCAATACATAACCACGACACTGAAGACAAGCCATACTCAGGGAATCGGGTTCATTGGAAAAACCTGTGTTTTGCCATTTTGGTGTGGAAAATGGGTCGGAACTGCACAGGTAAGGAATACATCTTCATCACTTTGCTATCCATCAAAAAATTAACCGAAATCCATCCACCAGAACATCAGTTATGCGTACTAGACAAAAAACAAATCTATTTTCACGATTTTACCTATCGTCCTCAGTGAAAACTTCGCTCACTTCTCTCGCTCCGTTTCAATTGTGCGTCGTGGACTGCAATACTAAGCCGATCGCAATTAATGTAAAATTAATTATAAAAGAACAACACCGGTGTCCATGCTGATAGTATAATGTTAATGTTTTTGATGGTTGCAAATCTGTACCCTTGAAAACTGTAATCGGCATACTTCAGTTTCCGTTTCGTTTTCATTAATTAAACTGCGATCAGCGTTTGCTTTTGATTTCGCACCTAAACACGCATATAGATGAAGACATCGAAAGCTAGAAAAAAACATTTCAATTTAACACAACATTTCGGCTTAAAATGTCTCAGCAACTTAACAGACTCCTCCATTCCGACCCCAGTTAATGCAATGCCCAAAACTGCATAATATACAATCGGAAATTATTCACACTAGTCGGTAGTAGAACTACATTTGTGAGCGGAGCTTGGGCTGTGGCATTACGAATGTACTCATTTTTATGGTCTTGTAACTACATTGCATAGGGCATAGGGCTTCTTTATCATTGGTAAAAATATTATAATTTGAATTCTTCGTCCAAAAAAACCCTATAATGGTCTGATCGAAACGATTCTATTTCAATAAATAACACAAATATTGCAAAATTCTCTAATTTAGCTGCATAAGCTTAACTAATTACTAATTAACCACTCAAAATTTTTAATCCCAAATATCAGGTGCACACTCTGACATGATAGGCTTTCAAACAAAAGTTTTTTAAAATCGGTTCAGTGGTTCTTGAGATCCGTCAGACCGAACGAACGAACGGACGGACATCGACCTTTTTACTCCCAGACAGAAAATAAAAACGCTTCGCTCGGCTTCGCCGAGCCCCGCTCAATAAACTGTCCCTGAACATAATCCACACAATCCGATTTAGATAAAATACAGAAAAAATGGCAACGGCCACTAATATACAAACTGTGGTAACCGCTAATAATTTTACTGACTATGTCACCAGCATACTTTATCCTGTCCTGCATATAGATAAAGACATGGAAAGCTAGAAAAAACATTTCGATTTAACACAACATTTCGGCTTAAAATGTCTCAGCAACTTAACAGACTCCACCCCTCCGACCCCAGTTACGTAATGCAATGCTAAAAACTGCACAATATACAATCGGAAATTATTCACATAAACTGTCCATGAACATAATCCACACAATCCGATTTATATCAAATGCAGAAAAAATGGCAACGGCCACTAATATACAAACAGTGGTAACCGCTAATAATTTTACTGACAATGTCACAGCATTCTTTATCCTGTTTGAAAACAAAACTTGTGTAATGGCGTGAAAGCGTACACGACACACAGCAACTGAAAAATTTGACTTATAGAATGGCTACTTTATTCTTGGTACTCCAGTGGTAGTAGTTCGGTTCGGTTTGAAAATTTGCAATTCACGATAATATGAAAGGCATTTATATAAATATTTTATGCGAAAATTTTTCCAATCTTTACCTTGCCACAAACATATGGCAAAATTTTTGGTTAATCAAACATCGCTCGGCCTCTAGATACTAAACAATACTTGACCAAGTTCCCTAACTATCACAATCGAAGTTCCACAAAAATTTATTGTGTTTTAGCTAATTTAGCATTTACGATCATAAAAAAGTATAACATACTTGTTTTGTTAGATTTGACCCTTGCCCTGAAATCAAATTATATAGTATCCCTAGCGCTAAATACATTTTGAGTAAAGCATAACATGAAGACGCCTAGCAAAACGTAAGACAGTCCATAACGACCTCCTCACACAATGTATGTTTATTACAGAACGTCTCCGACTCTGATAATTAATATCTATCGAAACGCTAGGTAAATTGTTTTATTGCGAAAAGTTGCTGACGGTATTTTACTGATAAAATAAATCAACGTTTTCTTTGGAACGAGTTAGAAATGGAGAAACAGTTTGGATACAATTCGTTTATAGATCATAGCTTTCTTTGAAAAGCTTACAAGACAAACATAATGTCCACAAAAAACAACTTAGTTATATGATGCTGTTATAACGAAGCATCTTAACGTTTGAAAATGGATAATTAGGCAACAGAAAACACTATACGCCTGTGGAAGTCCATGCTGAATCGTAGCTTATCACAAACTTTACCAATATAATAAACACGAACAACTCTGTTCATGATACAGCAACAGTAATATTACTGGGTTTTTTTCTGGGACAACGAGTTTGTCCAGCCCCAACATTTTCAAATCAGCCATAAGCTGGACCCAGTAAGATTATATCGTAAATTTTGATTTAAACCACCACATTTGGACAAAATTTCGTGCCAAAATAATTTTTTCTTTACATACCGCAACTTTTCCTATCAATTATTTTGTAATTTTCGCGCGCAATTGTTAAAATCAGTAATATTATTGGGTTTTTCTGAGACATCGAGTTGGTCCAGCCCCAAAATTTTCAAATCAGACCCAAGCTGGACCCAGTAAGATTATGCCGTAAATTTTGATTTAAAGCACCACATTTGGACAAAATTTCCTGCCAAAATAATTTTTTCTTTATATACAGCAAATCTTCCTATTAATTATTTTGTAATTTTCGCGTGCAATTGTTAAAATTTTCCCGCAGGGCGACTCGGCGCGGGACCTTATTGGAAATACACGACAGTAAACGTGTATTTATTATCGTTACAATTTATTTGGACATACACACATTTTCCGCTCCCAGATCCAGAAATATCAAATCAGACTTCGAAATCGTGATCAGACACGGTCTGGATACAGCGAGTATTGAAAACCTCCTGATTCGTACAGCAAATCATAAATTATCGGACAATGACAAGAACCAATAACTCAAATTTATGTATAAAAAAGCTACTTTGTATAGTATTTTTGCCACTTACTGTTCGCAAAAACAGCAGTATACACTGGTACAAACCAAGAACAAAAAGGTCAAAGGGAATGTTACACTAATAACTAAAGCACTCTCAACCACTGACTTGTCACGTTCAACCATTTTCTGCGCTTCCATTATGTCACGATCTATTCCGTCTATCTAAAATAAAAATGCACGGACACCAATACTCGGCTTAATATAGAGTACATTGGTGAGCCTGATGATTTCTTCAGCATCGTCGCATTCCAGCTGTTGAAATCTTGACAGCAACACAAAAATATACTAGCCGGTAGTGGAACTACATTTGTGAGCGGTGCTTGGGCAGTGGCATTACGAATGTACTCAATTTTATGTTCTTGTAACTACATTGCATAGGGCTTTATCATTGGTAAAAATATTACATTTGAATTCTTCGACTCAAAAAACCTATAATGGTTTGACCGAAACGATTCTATTTCAATAAATAACACAAATATTGCAAAATTCTCTATTTTAGCTCCATAAGCTTAACTAATTAGCTAATTACTAATTAACCACTCAAAATTTTTTAATCCCAAATATCAGGTGCACACTGTGACATGATAGGCTTTCAAACAAAAAAGTTTTTTAAAATCGGTTCAGTGGTTCTTGAGATCCGTGGGACCGAACGAACGAACGGACGGACCTTTTTACTCCCAGACAGAAAATAAAAACGCTTCGCTCGGCTTTGCCGAGCTCCGCTCAATGAATTGAACTTCGGTACAAAAATATTTCAGCAAACTAATATTGAAATGTTGGTTAGTAAACCAGTAACTTTAACTATCCACAAAAGGGACCATGCTGGTTTACCCTTCACTATGACATTTCCTAGCACTCGATCACGACGCAGAAGTCTGTAAGTTGGATATAGGAATTATCTCTGAATTCTGAGTCAACGAAGAAGTCTACCTTTTCAATTTGGCAAAATTTCGTAATTTCCTAGCACTCGATCGCGACGCAGAAGTCTGTAAGTTGGATATAGAAATCATCTCTGAATTCTGAGTCAAAGAAGAATTCTAACTTTTCAATGTGGCAAAATTTCATAGCAACTAATTGTGTATTTTTCTTGTACAATTCATAACTCCAGGTTACAACATCTAAACAACTCGCTCAAATGAACACTCGCAAATACAATTCGTAATGTTTAATTAGTCGCGAAAAGTGAATAAATTCATTTACACCGTGAATTTGAGTGAAAAGGGGCTGCGGGTCAGATCTAAATGTGCCCCGATAAAACCAGTTCGCAGCATAATAGGGTGCATCTATTTCAGGCGCGCTAGGTTTGTTTTGTAGTGCAAAAAACTCTATAGCACTGCACATAGAGTTCTACCATAATGCTGTACTTGTGCCCTGAACTAGGTCCAAAGAGGCTTTTAAAATGATCCGTGAGAATCGAATTGCCGTTTTGTAGCACGATTGAATCTCTACGAAACTGTGTACACAACATTATTATGGTCCGTCCCGAAAATACAAGAAAATGGCCATATCTCAATAACCGAAAGATGTGTGGTATTTGGCTTATTTTGTACAGCGACCGAAGCTTTCTGTAACTGTGTATGCTACGATGCCGCTGTTGCTACTCCTGTTCGAAATTTGAGCTTCATGAATTCTAAAATTGTCACAGGAAACCCAATTTAGACCTAATATCCGTCAGGTGCAAGACATATACTTTTTGTTAAAATTTGCTTTACTTAATTATTAACTAATTAGTTAAGCGTGTTAGCCTATTTTTAGCATCTTCAAACAAAAATTGCTTATTTTTCACATAATAATTAGTGTAAAGCTATTATTTCGGTGCTTGTACTACATTTCACCGTAATGATTATGAATCTGGTGTTTATTACTATTCGAGGAAATTAAAAACATGGTAATTAGTGTGTTAATTAGCTAATTACCAATCAACTGTTAATTAGCTAATTTTTTGGAAATTTTGAAAGTCCTCAGAAATGAAAAATAAATTGCCGGGGTTTTCTATGTCGTTGATCACGAATATGATTATTTATGAAACTATTAAACTTGGCCGTATATGCTAATTTGTTATTTAATTAATTTTATGGAAATTTTAAAATTAACTCAAAATCACTATTTTTTTGCGCTCGGGTGTTTTCGATGTCGCTGATCGTGAATATGTGGCTCTTAAAGTTCCATGATTTTATCGTGGGTGCTAATTAGTTAATTACTTAGCTAATTATATATATAGTTGACTACTAATTAATTAGATAATTTTTAGCTAGCTAGTTTGTATGGTGAATTTGACAAAAATTATCCAAACGTGACACATATAAACTGATTAAATATTTAGTTGAAACACATGTATACATATATAAGATATAAAATACTTTGCCTATTGCTACGCTCACTTTTTGTAATTTATTTCGTTTACATATAGGCTTCTCAGAAAAGATGAGGGGGACCAGCTATATCTACCTCCCTCCAGCTTTCCACAGTTCATGCCCCCCCCCGGATAAGTTATGGCTTCCTTCAGTTCGTGCAACCACGGCCCCAGGTATCTTCCTACACGGCTAAAATGCAGCGAAATATGCACCGCTAACAAACGAATTAAACTGTATATACCGATGCGGTCAGAATTGAAAAACTTGACCATGAGAAGTCCCAAATTATCTGTCAACCACGAAACCGTTATAGCCCAAAATGTCTGAGGAAACATGTATGGCCAGAGCGATTTAGTGTTAAATCAATAAATGTGTTGATATTGTGAGTTTCGACAAAAATTTTTTAGAGCAGCGTAACGCAAACTAGCTGCACAGATAGATACCATTACCCGCCAGATAAAAAATTGCGAAAATCCATCAAAGATGATTTATGGGAGATATAAACATAAAAGCATTTCATACAAAATAACCAAAAACAAATAGCTACACGCCATCGGAGAAACATCGTTCGCTCCGTTTCAATATCTTATACGGTGAGACTAAGGCCTCTTGTCTGTGAAAATAGATTTATCAGTAACATAAGCATCCACAGCACAGTAATTTGAAATTGTCAACAGCAACTATTATAGCAATAGGCAGTATGATGATAGGTAAATAGGATTTCACATAAGTACTCTCAAACTAAGTCCAGGGACAGATTAGACAAAATTTGAGATATAAAAGTAGCTCAAGTTAACGGTCGCAGGATTTCATGATCGTAACAGTACTACGCCGTAAAAAAAAGTTTTTCGTTTGAGATCTGGATTAAAATAAAAACATTGGCAATAGATTTTAGTCAGATTGAGTGATTACACAGCATTTATTCTACATTTGATATAACATTAAGAAATTTTATATACTGGTATTCTAAATCTTCACTAGTTTCATTCAAGCAGTGGGTTTGCGACTTCACCAAATTTTGTTCCATATGAATGCAAAACACAAAATACACAATTTTGGGTAAGAACTAGAGGATGAGAGGCACACAGCTTGGTAACAGAATGAGTGAGATACTGTGAAGTTAAAACACCAACATGCAAGTTTTATCAAAAAAGAAATAGACACTTTAAGTGATAGGAAATTTTAAAAAATTTCAGGAACTTTTGATATCAGTTTATGTTTTACAAAAACATTGAAGGGCGTGCATGATTACAATAAGAAATAATTATATAGAACAGTGAATCTGTTGTATATATATATAAGCAAAAGCACAGAAATTAAGTAATACTCACATCATTGTTCGAATCCATACCGTCTGAGCTATCAGCTGGCACACCTATATATTAAATAACTAGGCATTAGTAAAACATAATAAATGAGTAAGGCTAATTTCGAAAAGATTTTGATCACACTTGCGCAACCTATTTTAACAAAAGCCATGACCAAATTTAAATTTTGTACTTTAATACATAAAATTATCCATAATAGCTGTTTCCATCCATAGAGAAAAAATAATGCCATGTCATAGCTCACAGAGTACAAATGTTCTGAGTGACACACGACTTGACCTTACGTAAAACAGGTCACTGCTGGTCTAGTACGTCCGGTCACCTATCTAGATATTAAGTTTTACTCATGATCCAGCTCCAGTTAGTGCTAACAGCATGGCTGTAGCGAACACCTTGGTGCCGAAACTAAACCGTTAAATATACAGTGCCTTCAGCTATATTTAGTTAACACATTATGAATTATGCAATTAATTACTGTCGATGTTGGTCAAAACAAATACGTAGTTCCAACAAGTCTCGGAATAGTAGGAAATATCTGGCTGTTTCTATGTATGGGTTGGTTGAAAAAATCAGAGAAATATCAAAGGCCATCACCAGCACGATTAGTGTTCTATAATATTTCATTTATATACCAAGAACTGTAGTCACACAATGTCAGTGTGCCATTGACTTTAATAAATTTTATTTCACAATAAGAAAAATTCGTAGCCCAAGTTCTTCGATTTCGTACTTTTGGTAGCACCTGTCTGAGGCTTACCTACCCCTGGTAGTCACAGGGGGTCAAGTCGGGCCCCACAACTGAGACCTAATAATTTAGAGACCTACATCATACCAAGATATACAACAGAAATGCAATTGCTTTTATAGTACTTAATCAAACAGCCCAGAAAAAGTATAAACTTGTCGTAACCAATTGCGAAAAAACTTAATATTCTGCTAAATTTTTACGTTAAAATTGCGCTCATCTAGAACAAGGATCAAAGCCACGCATTTTAAATTGCAGTTTTTTCAGAGTTGTTTTTAATCATTGCTTAAAAAATTTGTGATAATTTGAGCAAGAATTTATTCGATCAGCGAAAATGCCAAGCTAGGTTCATCGGTTGAATTATACAGTATAAATCAAATAAAAATTCTAAAATCTATCAACCCAGATATGAGACAAGCGGGCAAACACGCAAAAGAGAACTTTTAATAGAGCCGCAAAATTGAGAGGAGGAATTGCGGAGACCTTCCTGGTATTAGTCAAAAATTTTCAGTGCCCCTGTTAAAAAACGTATGTCCCCTTGCTCTGGCTTTCCAACGAAGAGGGTTAGGCATTTCAGCCTCTCGCATATGCCACGAGGTATATTTTTGACATATCTCCAGTTCCTCTTCTTTTATTATACAACAAATATGCCATGTTTCCCTATGAATTAAAAATATCCCTAAAGTTTTGCCCTAGCGATCTCGAAAAATAAAATTGCCCTCAGCCGATAGTGTTCACAATGTAATGTTCATTATTATTGTATGTTCACTAAGAATCAGGCATTATATCATATATCATTTTCAGTCACCCAGTTCAGCTGGAGCTCTTCTTTGATCTGGAGGAAAACAACATTTCTCTGCCGAACGACCCAGGGGGCCTAGCTCGCTCTCGGTGGATCGCGAATGGAGAGACCAGCTTTACAGTTCTATGCTATTTGTCGAGACCGTGATCGCTATACTCTCTTTTCCATTCAACGGTAGAAAGATGCCACTAGGCACCAGACACAACCAAACAGCAAAAATGAACATAACACATTTATGTCCGAAAAAGCTCGTATACGGTAGAGTGGTTCAAAGATCGTACATGGTCAAGTCGCTGAAGTGCTTACCCCAATACTTTCTCCGAAGGGCCCACGTTTCATAGCGACCAGTGTTACGGTTGAGCTGGCCAACATGATTGGTCAGGAAAATCCCGAACACTGTACCGCGGTCTCAGATGGTGTTCAAAGGGTGTAAAGATTAAAAATACTCAAAATAACCCATCTTACCGCACCGAATAGCCCTGGAGTTTCCAACTATCGCGGACGACAAGATGATTGAGTCCGCCGAGAGAACACGGCTTCAATATTGGTTCTATCCATGTTAGTAATAACACTAGTCAAGACTAATTCACTTACCTCGCTGTCTGGTTCTCGAGCCGGCACCACGGCCTTCTTTCTGCAAAACAACATAAGGAGCCGTTGTATTTACATATATGCAATTTCTATGAATTGACATGCTCGAAAATATTTACTACGTATGGCGAAACAAGAAAACTGCATAAATATAGAAATTACAAGTTACACAATAGCTCGTCCTCCATGTTCAACAAAATCTTGTTAGTATCTTCGCCTTTAAAATAATTTTTTCTGTATATATGTAGTAAGTATTAATACATACTACTATTTCTAACGCTAAAACGTTGATTTAAAGTCTAAAAATACTTGCATCGATGTTTTTACTACATATATAATATTAACGAATCTGATTAATGGTCCAGCTAAAAGGAATCCATGTTATCAAAAGCCCGATATATATATAAGCCTGTGCCTGAAGCTTATGTCAGTGCAAAACTTTGTCCTCTTTTATATAAAGAGGAATTGGATCGCGCAATGGAACGCTGGAATATATTATGATCTCAGCGGTTTATGGTGCCACTGAAGCTAGCAGCAATAATCCACGATCTAGCCAATCATGGTATTGCAGGAGGTTATCTCAACTTCGTAAATTGGAGTTATAACAATTTCCGCTTTGTCAGTGTTCATGGCTGGCCTGTCCACGGTGGCGGGACCCCACTTTCCAAATCCCCCATGTTCGTGAGATTCTCCTCCATGTCCACGCCCCTGTGTTCAACTAAATCCAAAAATTTTTTTATATCTAAAAATTTAAGTTTTTTGTTTGCAAATTGTTTTCAAACATTAATTACACTATTTATAATGATAAAACATCGTTTAATAGCTTGAAAATACATTCACGACTCTGAAACAACATGAAACTATGAGTATAGTATTTTAAGAAAAGTATACACACCACTTTGAAATTTCTCCCGAGAATGAACATGGGGCCCACGAAATTTACCACCCCCCCAATTTTCAGAGGGCTATGGACAATCAGCATGGCAGTCAGCGAAACTGAGATCGGTACTTCAACATTCAGCGAATGTCCAAGAAGGCCATTAGAGATGCTAAAAGGAATTCATGAGAACGTTTGTGCAGTAGTCTTCGCCATGTCAATGAAAACGCCATGCTTCTAAAAGTCTTGTTTAAACTAAGACATCCACATTGACATTCTTCGTAAATCCGATAACCCAATTACAAATCAGATGCTATTGTTATTCTCTACACACTTTAGAGGTTGTGTTTAATTAAAAACGAAATCACACCAAGGTAGGCTACGTCATCCTCCAGAATTGTTGAACAAGCGTTAGATTTAGTCAAAGTGATATTGGCTATTCGTCAGTTTAACCCTTACAAGTCTATACGACCAGAATGGTATCAATCCTATACCTACAAGCTGGGGAACACGGTACGCTAGCCACCTCTGTTGTCTTTATCAATGCTACGTCAAATCTTGTTCTGTTCGAACATCTTGGATGCTTGGAAAAGTTGTGTTTATACCAGATAGGCTAAGATGAGTACAAAGATCCCAAATATTACCGTCCTACAATGTTAACCTCTTTCTTTCCCAAATGTGCTAAAACAGTAACCAGAGTGCTTATAAAATATATATATGCGTTAAATATATATCGTTTTTGAAAACTGCTCTTGGAATCATTTTAGATATAGGTGGAGCTTTCGATAAATTAAGCTTCAAATCAGTTAGTCGCGCACTTATCAAATTCAAAAAATACTGTTGCAATTCTTTATGGAACTTGTATCCAACAGATTTGTTGTAGTTAGTACAGGTAGTTCGGGTAAAACATACGGTGTTACTCGGGGTTGTCCCCTAGGTGGAATGCTGTTCCCAATTCTTTGGTCAATGGTTATTAACGGCCTCATAGTTGCCTTGCCACCAATGAAGCTCAGCTGTGTCAGGCGCATTCAGACGACGTGTCATTTATTCGATTGGTTCGAATTGAGACAGTCGGGCGGGTACATTGTTATGAATGTATAAAACTGTCGTTATCCCTGCAGGTCTTCACGCTTGTATAGTTTGGCGGCACAGGACTAGGCTTAAACCCGTTCAGAGGCTAGCGTCTTTTGTCTGTTGTGGGTCTCTGGTGCCATAAAATCTACTGTCACCTCTGCCATGAAAATTTTGGTTTGTGTCCTTGTCTGCTTGTTCCCTTTAGGCAAATTTGAAGACTGGATTGTGCTCTTATGCAAGGACGGATTACACCGCCTTTCGGTGATACCAGTTTAGGCGGTTACACCATGGTTGTACTTTTGTAAAAATCACGAACTGTGTCGTTCGCGGTCATATTTACCCCATCGGTATTCGTATTTTAGCAAACATGAACAAGAGCTTTGTACAAACGCAATTTGCGCATGTGCATGTCTCCATTTCGGACGGTTGATCACGTTTACCAAATGACATGATGAATCGATCAGCTATTTTTGCTCGGTCTGCATGTATTGTAGTATAAACAAAAAATGTTGTTATTTTAATAATCAAATGTATAAAAGCGGTGAGAAAAATACGTTGCTAAATCGCGAACAACACATACGTATTGCTGTATCACAAATCTTTGTGCGCACACATAAACAAAAATCGTAAACTATGTGATTTCATCGCTTTTACAATAGCAATCTCACTTGACAAAAGAACAACTTATGTGTAGGCACCTAAAGTGAACTCGCGCATAAGGGTGGGCAGCATGGTCTCGGGTGTGGTCAAAAATGGGTCGGACAAAACATGTTACAGATTGTATGGCTCTCATGTTGCAGAGCAAAAAAACTCGGTAAAACAGTAAATAATGTTGATAGACCCAAGATCTGGGACAACAAATTGTCCCACGAGACCCAAAACATCGAAATCGTAGCTACACAAGCTATATAGATCTTAATTGTGTCGCTTCATAGAGAAATTATTCGCTATATAGCTACAAAATATGTCCTGCTATTTTCACTGTAGCGCTGAGTCGAAATGTATTTTTCAACGAGGATTCAAAATACACGAAAACAGTTTAGTTTTAGGAACATTATCCAAAAACAGTTTTAGTTTTTGGAACCTCAACGTATGCTCCAATCATATTCATAGAGTACTAAAGTTACACTCCATCCATGTTCATGGACCACTAAATTGAGACCCCTCAGGTTAGTAGACCACTAAAAACATCCCACCCATATTCGTGGACCACTTTTTGAGAACTCTCACTGTTTGACAACTCCCAAGTTTCTTGGGATACCAGTACTTTTTCCAAATTACGTGGAAAAAATTGTCCAAGAACGTGAGGAGTCTGAATCTAATGTTCCACGAATTGTGGTATGTAGACTTATTGGTCCAAAAATATGGTGGGTATAGGTTGGCTGTAAACGAATCCGGTGGTTCTAGATGTAGTGCCCAATAAACATCAGCGGGGTAGTCATGTTTTATGACACACTTGGTTAGATATAAACCTGTTGGGGAGGGGGTAAGGGCGAAACCACCGCGCGTACAGAGGATGAAAAGATGAAGAGTGTTACACTCTTCAATAGAGTCGACCAATGTTGATATTAAGTGGCTATTTTCAATGTCAAATTCTACCGGCTTTGTCATATCCGGATTATAAACAACTAGATTTAGCGCAGTTTGTCAGACAGAAATCCTTTTAAATCAACAGTCCATGGATAAATTAGTCGCTTAGCCTAAATCCACTTGTGAAAAATGTCGTTTCCCATCGGAGTTACGGTGAGTAGGTAGAATACAGTTTGTTCTCTAAATGTTATAAACAGAATATTGGCTTCTCCATTCACTAACCAGTAACTCTATCGAGATTGCAGAACGTACTGAAGCATAGGTACACTACGCCTTTTGCGTGCACTACCAATCCAATCAGCTCTCAATAGCATATATACGTCAAAACTATGAAATGAAACCAACCAGAAAAAAAATCGAAAATTAAGATAAAAAACCTTGCTTCCGTGAAGAGTACTAAAATGGGGTAAAATGGGCCAAAAACCCGCATTTTGACCCCTGACCCCGGAACCAGCACCCAAATCAAAAAACGCTTGGGAATGTACACGGTAAATCGACTATGCCGATTCGAATGAGCTTAAGATAATGAAAATCGGTTAAGTCGTTCCCGAGTTATGACCGGCCACACAACGGGAATTTAAAAAATTCCACCCCTGCAACACACAATCTCCACTACGTTTCACTACGTTCTGAAAATTTTGCCGGGTCCATAAGTCTGCCCCCACCTGGTCCAGAATTGGCGGCGTCGGATTTTTCAGGAGGGGGCATGAACTGGAGGAAGCCCAAAATTTTGCCAGTAGACACCAACCGAAAGACAGCAGTCTTGCAAAATACACAAAAAACTAAAAGCCCATTTTACAGAAGCCAATAATAGAATAAGGCCCCATCATAATACAACCAGTACAACAAATTTTGCGAAAGAAACTGTAAGCATAAGCCATATTCGGTAGCTCACATAAATAACATAAACTTTTTTTGACGCTTGATTAAGTAGGATACCAAAAGTCATTGGAAAATGGCCGGTTTAAAATGATGTCTGCCCGAGAAAGCCGATTTAAATCGACTATTTCTAAATATTGAGAAAACGCAAAGAATATTTGAAATCAATTTTAATAATATTCCTGCCACGTCTTGCATTAAATTTCGTATTAAAATTATAGTTATGATTTACATAAATTACAGGGAGAACTTTTTTAAAACGTTTTCAAAAACTTCAAACGGGTAATTTTTATTCATGAATACAACGACCTAAGGCTTTTGCTAAACATATTCCTAATCAACCAGATTTAAGCAAAAATGTTTTAAAGGGATACAGCGACCACTACAAGACAAGTCAAGTGCACACTTGAATAAATAATAATAGTTTTCAGTAACTTTGTAATCATTTCGTGCAATATATAGATTATCTCACCAAAAACACTACGATATATAACGAGATATCTGCGGGCCTTTCGTAGCAATATTTTTCGCTATCTCCTTAACGTTGAATTTCGCAAAAAGTTAGATACGTTAAAAGCTAGGTTTTCATTGTCAGACATTGTACACATAACGTTGCGCATTCTTTCAAAAAAGTGGCGCATATTTAATACAAACCGTGGATTCCTCAAGATGTATATTCACATCAGGGAATAACCAGAACGAAATTTAGCGGAACTGTTCATTTAACCCGGATCCGGAACCTAACCTGGTCATCGAAACTTATATATAGCACAACAGATGAAGGAAAAATGAAGATACAGTGGATTTAAGATGTATTAAAAATTTCTGTGGATTTGTTACGTCGTTACCTGGTTTAGTTTTGTTAACAAACTCCTGCAGGTTAAGATATAAAATTCCTACTGAAATTATGTGCCCTACTTACATTTCAATCGGCAAATTGCTGAGTTAATCTTTTCTTTTGCTTGGATGTATTGAAAGTTGATCATTGTATATATATTACATATGTTTGGTCTACAGGTGAAACAAAAATGTGGAAAAATTTCAAAATTTTTAAACCGGAATTCCGGTTCCGGTATGGTTTTTGCACTCAGCCGGAACCGCAACCGGAACATGATTTTCGCCGGAACCGGAATTCCGGTTACTCCCTGATTCACACGTATTCACCTAGCACAAAGATGACAAAAAACTCGGCTGATAATTACTTGGTAAAGACCGCGTAGTGTGATAGATTCAATTTTTTTTCACACTAATGACTACAGTGGAAAATTCGGCACAAAATATTGCTACTCATTTTATAAGAAAGTTGCGCATTGATAAAACAAGTTAGGCAAAAGTTTCTGCAAAAAACCTACGTCAAGCTAAGCTGTTTCACGGTGTTTCTTGAAACGGAGCGGGCGAAGCGAACGGAGTCTTCATTGAACACGCTATGGGAAAGATTGTTTACGGTTGATTACCCTCTCTGTCGCGATATGGTAAATGGGTATCAGATATGCTCTGGCTCTGACACATAGGATCTCCAGTGATTGTAACCGTAAATATCGCCACCGTAGTCGTGGTGGTTTATACTTGGCAGCAGCTTTGTCACTCTTGTTTTAACCCCCTCTAGCAGTTTGTCCTTATGGTAATAATGGCACTAAACCTGAGCAGCATATTCCAGATGGGAGTGGATTATTGAGCGGTGAAGCAGTAACAGCGAGGTTTTGGTGAAGTTATATAAGTGTTTTTATAGGTTTTTTCCCAAATCTGCCATTACGGGTACCATTTTTTGCAGTACATACGCGCGACACAGGCTTCGTATCGAAAAACCGAAACCACAGAATCAGCTCATCGAATCTACAACTTTGCTGTCCATGATTTTTTGTGCGACCACTCCCTTGTCCGCCGTGGGTTTAAATATGGTTCGTTGACCCTTTACGAGAAATATTAAGTTTTCAAATTTCGGCATGCTATTACGCGTTTTAATCTCGTAACTAGTATCATTTAGGCAGGGAGTAACCGGAATTCCGGTTCAGGCAAAGGACAAAAAACCATACCGGAACCGGAACTCCGGCTTAAAAATTTTGTTTGAAATTTTCCACGTTTTTTGCTTCATCCTGTAATCCAAACATATGTAATATATATTATACAATGATCAAGCTCCAATACAACCAAGCAAAAGAAAAGATTAACTAACCAATTTGCCGTGTGAAACGTAAGTAGGGCACATAATTTGAGCAGGGATTTTTCATAATAACCTGCAGGAGTTTGTTAAATCAAAGCCAGGTCGATGCTTGTAGCAGCTATTTTACACATCCAGAAGTCTGTGGGATACGTTTGAATTAAACCGGTCCAACTCGGTAACAGGGTATGGCTTACGCAGAAGTACTTAGGGTATGATTGGCTAACATAAATTGCGTCAAGCACCCGCCAATGCGCTTGTAAACTTGGTAAATCAGTCTAAATTGAAGTAAACTAACGTTATCTGCAACGCAGCTAGAAACTGCTTTCTTGGCAATAAACAGTATTTACTGAAACTGTGCGAGCAGCATCACAGTGTGTCTCATTTATAGCATTCTGATTAGAAAGTTATCATGATTATGATCTAACTGACGGGCACTGTTTGTCCAACGCTAGTTTAAACAGTGTCTCTGACCACCGATCAGAAATATACCTTCTATCTATTATTTTCTCTTAGAATCATATAAAGCAATAATTTTAAGTTTCCTACAGAAGAACACGCAACAAACGTATGTGTAGTAAAGGGAGGCGACTGAAAGCAGAGCGAAAGTGTGTATTCTACGCTCCAAGCTTTGTAAGCACATTCGATTTGACGCAGTATACGCAATGGTGTATAGTGGAAGACATGTTTTGCTCTGAATGTCCAAAAACCGACATATTTGATCGATAAATAAACATTATTAGCTTACTCAGTCTCTTTAAGGTTTCAGAAAGGCAATCATGCCATCGCATTACATTAAGTTCAATGTAAAAGTTTTTTTCATGCATTTTAAATCCACTACACCTTCATTTCTTCCATCATCTGTTTTACTATATATAAATTTCGAAGACCAGGTACCGGTTCCGGATCCGGTTTAAATGGACGGTTCCGGTTGCTGGTTCCGGTTCCAGTAAGTTTCGGTTCCGGTTATTCCCTGCTATTAGGCTATCCAAAACACTGTATACGATGGCTTCGCAATTTAGATTCCAACTTGACTATATTATACGTTTCCATTGAGTTTCAAGATTTTTAGAGCGATGAATCCTATTTCCAAAATGTGGTGAGTTTTCATTTGCTCGGTTATGTAATTGGTATGCATGCATATTATGTATGCATATATATACGTCATGTATGTTATGTATTTGTTGCACGGCGTTAAGAATGGTATAGGCTTTTCGGTACGCCGTATACGATGGTTTGGTTATCTAGTGTCTAGCGTGAATACTTCGTGCATTTTCAGTGTTCTCGATGGATTTAGAGTAGATGAGGTTTTAGGATTTATATACAGTGGGTTCAGGGTTACAGAGGTTTTAGTATAGTATATGCATCAAATACTAAGCCTGTTATACGGGAACTACGGTAAGACTTGTTCATAGATATGTTGAAACTGAAAATGGCTTCAATTTCGGTTGTCAATTTGCAATGATTTCGTTTTAAATTCAGCTCCTGAAAGATGAAATGAAATCCACCCGTTTTAAATTGACTATTGGCGGAAATTTTAATACCTTGTTTTAAGTTAAACACATAAATCTGATTGTTGTGAGCGGTTATTTTTAACTTTACTTACTTGACATTATGACATTGGCAGCTCGATTATTATTTATTATATATACACCTGAGTAGAATCAAATCGAGTGAAACCACACCCAAAAATGTTAAATTAAAATCAGTTTTATTTATGAAAATGAAAACAAGTCGACCCGATTTAAATCGAGCAAAAATAAAAGCTTTTTAAAACGAGAAATTAAATTGATTGTATATTTCAAGTTTTGTCATATCGCCGCACACATCTTATCGTAGTTCCCGCAATACAAATGATCACATAAAATCGCCACTTGGTGAAACCACAGTCGCGCGTATCACTTTCAATTGCGAGATATATACTAGTATATTATTTTTTGAACAGATATAAAACTAACCGGATATTTACAAAAAATGGTGGCGCTGCTCATTACTTTAAAATCGTTCAACAAGAGCTGCGACAACTTGGCACATGAATCGTGATGTTAGATTTAATTACTATCTTTAGTTTACAATAAACGCAGCCCTAAATTGATCATAACGAACGATCCTACTGCTAGGAAATACAAAATTATCTGCACTGTTAAAACGTGGTGCGTTTCTATTATAATTATGTTTGCCTATAACCAGCAGTTATTCTTTGAGACTTACCATTTTAGAGGCGGGCTTCTGCCAACTTCCAGTTGCATCGGTATATTCGAGTTTGCTACTCATTATTCGAGCGTTTAAATTTAGACTGCTGTATGAATCAGTACTTGAGTCTGGTAATACTGCTTCAGTGATCATATCACCACGAAAAACAAGCCCACTCGCTGGATATTCCGAAACTAAATATCATTAATCAATTCGGTTTGTTTCACTAGTTCCACAAATTAAGCGTATCTCTGCACATATGATATATATAATATATAAATTTAAAGCCTCTTGATTCTTAAACACAAATCAATCTAATTATATATGGATACTATCCTAATAAATATGTAGATTTCGTATCCGGATATTATCAGCGACGTCAGGGTATCACGACACAGCATCCCAGAACCAGTCCCAAATTTTAACTATTGGTCTCTCGGCGGGAAGCACAATCCATAAAATGGAAAATGGACATTAAACCAACAAAAATTCGAGCCTTTATATATTTTTTTTATCTGAAAAAAATTTCCGCTGCCCACGAAAATAACGCGCAAAATTAGCGAAATTTGGCATTTATAACACATCTGAATGTGACGGATGGGCAGCAATGCAATAAAACCACGCATGGTTATTCGTCGTGGTAATTTGGTGCCTGTCCCTTTAGGCGGGGCAGCCAGCCACCTAAGCGATGTAGTTCAGTAAATACACACGTTCAAACAATTAATACTTTAAATACAATCTCTAGTTGTCTTGTTTTTAATAATTACCAAAATGTTAAACCGGATAATTTTGACTCTAATTATTGTGTAAACAACGTTATGTTAGTCTCGAATAACTGTGAAAATAGTAATCACTCGAGTAACTGTGTTTTAAATAAGTCACTTAACTGTTTATTAATCAATGGTCGTAGCATTATGAACAAATTGCACTTGCTGCCTATTTACTTGTATCACAATAATTTTCCGGACATTGTGGCAGTGACTGAGTCGTGGTGCGTTGGTGAACGTGATACCGAGGGTTTAACTTCCATCTCAGGCTACACTGTATTTCGTGAAGATCGAGAAACTAGGGGTGGTGGAGTTGTTCTTTATATTCGTAATAAACTTTGCCCTGTAGCTTGCTGCGCTGCAGTTGGTACTGCTTCCTTCATACGACGAAGCCGTTTGCTGCCGTATCAATTTAGGGCCTGAGGACTCTTTGTTAGTTCCCGTTGTGTATAGAGCCGAATCTAATTCACAGGTTCAAAACGAACAGCTTTATAAATTTATTCGCTCCGTTTCTGACTTTACTGATAAATGCTTGCTTCTTGTCGGTGACTTTAATTTCAAAAATATTGATTGGACTCAATATACGTGGACAAGTGATTGCGATGCTTTTATGGAGTCCATCCACGATGGGGGATGGTATCAGTTTGTTCGTTTTCCGACCAGGGGCAACAACACTCTCGATCTTGTTTTCTCTAACGAACCTTATCTAGTTTCTGAGGCTTTGCCGGTTTCCGGGCTCGGAAAGAGTGACCATTTTGGCGTGTCCTTCAAGTTTCTTGTAAAGTCAAATCCCCCAACTACTCCCAGTAACAAATGTGATTTTTCCAAAGTAGATTGGGCGTCTTTTCGGATTCTCATGCAGTCTTTATTGTCCAGTTTTGATCCTACCGCCGTTCCTCAGGAGATGTGGGAATATATGTACAATAGTATATGGTGCTGCATTCAAGTATTTGTTCCGTTTCGAGGTATCCGGGTTTCCAAGAAGCCACCATGGGCTGATGCAAATTGTTTTCGCGCTCTCCGAAATCAGCGAACGAAATTGTGTAAGTTTATGCGAAATCGGAGCTGGCGGACAGGGAAGATCGGAGATCTGTTTTTACGTACGAATCTAAACTAGCTAACAATGTTAATTCGGATCCCAAATCCTTTTGGGCATAGGTCGATAGCATGTCTAAGTCTAAGCCTTCTGTCGGGCCCATTCGTAAAGGAGACGGCAGTTATACGTCAAATGACAAAGATTGTGCGGACACAATGGCTCAGTTTTTCGCGTCGGTTTACTCTACTGAACCTGATATTGTTCCCAACTTAGCACGCGTTTCACCAGCTTTGCTCTCAGCCATAAATTTTACAACTCGCAAGATTCGTTGGGCTGTCAAAAAAATGAAAAGGTACGCGGCTCCTGGTCCAGACGGTATTCCGCCGGTGATTTTAAAGGAAAATTCTGCTACGCTTTTTCCGATACTGGCTATCTTCTCCAACGCTTGTTTATCACACAACTTCATTCCTCCGCTGTGGAAAAAGGCTGTTGTTATCCCGATCCACAAAAAGGTTCCGTCCACGACTCTAGTAATTTTCGTCCAATCAGATTAACCAGTGTTATTGGAAAAGTCATGGAATCCATCATCTGATATGAACTGGTCCACTTTGGTTCAGCAAATCATCTTATTTGTTCCACCCAGTTTGGTTTTCTTCCGGGCAATTCCTGTGAGCTGCAATTACTAACCTACCTTGACAATGTGGTTAATACTCTAAACAGTGACGACTGGGTAGACTCCGTTTACTTAGACTTTAAGAAAGCTTTCGATCGCGTTCCTCATCAAAGATTGATTAATACTCTAAGCGCTCATGGTGTTGGTCACCCCCTTATCGGCTAGATTCGAAATTTTCTGTCAAATCGTACTCAAGCTGTAATGGTTGGTGATGAGCTCTCTAGCTGCATTTCGGTCAGTAGTGGAGTTCCTCAAGGGAGCTCTCTTGGTCCTACGCTGTTTCTGTATTTCGTTAATTTGATTGACCTTTCCCTCAGTGGTAATCTTTTAAAATTTGCCGACGACTGTAAATTGTATAGGCGCATTTCGAAACATCCGATGTGTACTTCTCTTGATATTACTTATATGCAGCTGGATCTTAATTCTTTATGGGACTGGTCTAATCAGTGGGCCATGGAATTTAACTTAGATAAATGCGCCATTTTGCACTTCGGTAGATCTAATCCGTGTCATGAATATTTTTTTGGCGGACGTCCTCTTATAAGCAAGACATGCATCCGTGATCTTGGCGTAATTATTTCCCACAATCTTAGAAGCTCCACTCACTGCGCTGACGCTGTGCATCGTGCGATGCAAGTTTTATATTGCCTACGTAAAACAATCAGCAACAAGAATGTCACAATAATCCGCAAACCGTACAAGTCCACAAGTCCTTGGTAAGACCGATACTAGAATACTGTTGTACTGTATGGTGCCCATGCTACGCCAGGGACATCGAGCTAGTTGAGAAGGTACAGCGCAGTGCAACTAGACTTATTCCTGGTTTTTGCGACTTATCGTACGAAGAAAGGCTCAATCGTTTTGGCATCCAATCGTTGAAGACCAGACGCTTGCGAGCCGATCTAATCCTAATAAACAAATTGTGTCATGGCTTGGTTGGAGTCTCCCTCGTTCGTTTTTCGAGCGCAGTCCTCCTGGTCGTCTTCGAGGTCATCGTTTTCGTTTAAAGCCGAAATTCAATCCAGTCTGGAACTATGCTCTGCACTCCTTTTCATATCGCATTGTTGATTACTGGAATCAATTGCCTGACGAAGTTGTCTCGTCCGCAAATATTGCCATGTTCAAACGGATGCTCCACGACTCAGGTTCATTGCCACAATACTGAGCTTTTTGTTGCCGTGCGTTCCTGTATCGTCAGGCATTTGTCAAGTACTGCTCAACAGCTTACATGCATCATAGAGCCGAATACGGCGCTTTTCCTGGCAACACAATTTAGTTTTATCTACGGTGCCCATTGATGTTGATTTGTTGCCTGCGGTGAGCATATATATATTTTTATATATAGTATGCAGTGGCGCAAGCAAACGTATTATATATAGTGGCTGCCGCAATGAGCAGCAAATCATGCACATATCTAAATTAAATACTTGTCGCTGTACGCACAGTAGTATAATGCACGCCGCAGTACAATACAGAAACCTGCCGACTCGAATCGCGATAGCGGCAATAAGTCAATTTTTTACTGTCGGAAAATGATTCCATCCGCAGTAAATACATCATATATAATATATACTGGCGCAAAAAAGCACTGACTACAGCTCACAGGGCAATCATTATTGTAAAAATAGAAATGATTACTGCCCATGACACAACAATTATAAATAGAACCTTGCCCATGTGGCTCAGTACAGTAGCTATCATAGCACGCTGGATTTCAGTACAGACCAACGGTTCGAGTCTCAGTAGGTGTCATTAGTTTTCTCCGTTATTTACATGGTTGTTTACACCAATTCAATTTACATTCATCGTTCACAAATATATCGTTAAGTAAACGCAATATCCTAAGTGATAGCTTCTAACCCACGAGCTCGGAAGAACCCAGTGGCTCAGTTAAACCGAACAAATTTACATATTAAACAAGCAATATTTGAAAAAACTGTTTTTGATTTACTCCCGCTTTTCAATTTTTGCATCGGTAACTTTTAAATCTCTGTTTTCCAAGGGTTTTTTGCGAATCTCCTGATTTCCCGCGTCGAAGTCATCCAATAAACAGTGCCAAAAGTATATACTAAGCGCATAGACCATTATATTGCAATTTAAACACATGAGAACCTTGCCCTGGCAGTGGCAATGAGTTTTAAATTGTATTTACACTTACCAATTTCATGTCGCATTTCCCCATTATCAGACGGCGTAGCAAATTGTATAACAGGTAATGGTCGACCTTCAACGCTATTGCCGACAGAGTAAATTTTCGTTATCGTTGGACATTTTTGGTTCACATCTTCTAATACTTTGATCATTGATTCGGTATCATGGTGTTTGAATTCAAAACAAAAAACTGAATTCAAAAATAGAAGCAAAAATTTTAGCCTTGCCATTTTCGATAATAGTTAGCTATGTGTAAAACGCGAATATAACCGCTATCATTTAAAGATAAATAAGTAACAAGATATACTGTAATTTAAAAGCAATAGGTTGAATTTTGATTAACCAGTTTAACGCCCGAATTAATTTGTGCGCTGTGCTTTGTGGGTGACACAGGGAAGCGGGTGACAGTTGTGTACGCTAACCACTGAGCTACCTATGAGCTGTTGTTCAGTTCCTTAAGGAACGCTCGGAAAGCGAACGAAGTGCAAACAGATATTATCAACAAACACAGCCAACACAGCAGTACACCATCTGACCTGTGCACGTTTGTGAAGAGTGGGCGTTAAAGGGATAAATATAAATAAGTAATCAGATATCATATCAGTTTTACATACACATCCTAAAAACAAACACGATTTAACCGTCCTTAGAGCTGATTTGTGGTTTCCGTTTTCATAATAGCTTTATATTCGAAACCTCCAGTGAAGGAGGCGTATGGATGACACAATAGATCAAGTACAGCAAGCAAAAAAATTAAAGGACTGAAACCTTTACACAGCCAGCACGCCTTCAAAATTTTAGCACGAATTGGCAAAAATATAGTGACGCTGGCAAAAATTAGGGTAAAATTTGTAACAGATTGGTAAAGTAAAAAGTTGATTAGTAAAGATTTAGCAAAAATTATTAATAATTCGGAGGTGGACGAATTTTGAGTTTCTAAAAATTTCAGACATTTACCTCCCCTGACGGCTTCAACCTCAACTCCCCCCATTCTGGACCTTATTTTGGCACCATCTACCTCCCTAGACTAGCGGACTTGCGGCAGCTATATCTTAAATGTTAGTACCGCAACAAAGCAACATCGATATTGCAGGTGTGCAACCAAATTAGCGCGAGCCACTACATACGTATACTACATTACACTCTAAAATATATAAGACGTTTAGCGAGTAGTACCCGAAAGATCAAATTAATATAAAAATTTTGGCCGGCGTCACATTTCTTTAACCCTTTCCCGCATTCCACGTAGAAAGATTAGATCGAAAACGGCGTGACGTCTCGATTTAACTATTTGTCCAACGCTGCCGTTTGTTTCAAATACGGCAATGCTATGTGCACGTGTGAATAAATTTTAGCGCTAGTGCGCGCACTCCACCCCTGATTATACTCGGTTCTCGGCCATCCACCTGTCGTGGCAGACCAAAGTTTTCTACCATAACGATGGACACCTCGAAGATACCTCTCTTTGGCTTGACGCTGTTTCCTCCTGATGTAGCCTCTCTCTATAAAACTTTCAAAATACAGTGAAACTACTAAGGCAGACGACACAACCGCGAACATTTGTACGTATATTGAAAATAGAATTCTCAAATAAGTAAAGACAACGGCCACAGGTATAAGACAACTTAGCACGACAATATATAAGGCGATCTACAGCGAATATGATGGCAACCAATAACGACAATGATGACCAGAATCTTGCAGCAGTTCGACAACAGATGCAAGATGAGCAAAGCCGTTGATCATCTCGAAACGAAACGTAGCGATGGTCGAAAGAGAATTTTCCAAACAGCAAGGTATATTGGCAAGCGGGAGGATAAATATATATTTATTTATTTGAGATTTTTAGGGTCTTAGGCAGGGAAGGCGGCCGGAAGGGAGACTGAGCCCAGTCGTTTTTTGTGTGATAGTTGGGGTTATTCAGATCTCATGCAAAGCCATGATTTAAGTGGTCCCTTGGTTAAATTCAACGTATAGTTGGGAACCCGCCGTGGTATACAGCCCAAAAAATTAGAGAGTTTTAGTATTCTGGTTATCGCACTGGGCGATAAAAATGTGACATCCTGGGGAATATGGGTAGTCTGAGTTAAAACCTCTAGCGTTTTTGCAACCCTTATGGTCCGTATGGAATAGTTTTGTTAGTGAAAAGACCCACGAGTGATCATACATTGGACCAGCCGGGATTCGAACCCGGATCTCTAGCTTGCAAGACTAGCGCGCTACCATTACACCACAGGTCCCGATGACAGCGTGTTCAGCTACGCTATATATGCTAGCGTAGTGAGATTCTACATAACTCCCCTGCGGAGTCGCGGACCGAGCGAGCGTTGAGCCCTAGCTGTGTTAAAAATTCCGTGTAGGGGATCACGTCGGGTTCACCAATTGAAAAGACCCACGAGTGATCATACATTGGACCAGCCGGGATTCGAACCCGAATCTCTAGCTTGCAAGACTAGTGCGCTACCATTACGCCACAGGTACCGATCACAGTGTGTTCTGCTACGCTATATATGCTAGCGTAGTGAGATTCTACATTAGCACCCCCTGTCCCTACAGTTTAATATTACAACATTTGGCCTAACATTGCATGACAGTTGTGCCCTGGGATTGAGACAGCTGGCACGTTACTACTATGAAAGTCTCGGATATAGGTCTTTAAATAATATGATTAAGCCGATTTCCTGAGACCGATATAATCACACATCAGTTGCCCGCATAGTCTTGTTACCATCAAATATTTTTATAGTTAAACGTTTACACTGCTCCCGGCACTTCAATATTTAACATATATACATGTGATTGAGCAGGATTGGTTTCACACACTAGGCTAAATAAGGTTTCATCCCGATGTAGCACTATAGTTTTGGTACCTTGAACGTGTTATCCCAAGGGACATTTGATCCGGCCGCCCAATGGAGCGCGAGTAAGACAATAACATGGGATTACGAACAATTATTTCGTTAATAAAAAGCTAATTTTGTTGTACCGGATTCCATCGGTTTGCTGGCGTTTTCCGGGGTTAGTTTTGAGATTTCTAGAGAAGTATTAAAATTTCACAGTTCTCTAAAAAGTTGGACTGTTACACACGATGTGCCAATCGAGTGAATCGTTCGTGGTGCGTTTGCATGCGCGATGTTATTGGCACGTTTTGTCGAGTTCTTTAAATAACCGAACAACAGTTTCTACATAATGTATGGGATAACGTAAGTCTCGTACGCGCGCGATTCCGGATCAATCAGCAGCCGTGAAAAAAGCTTATCTAACATATACAAAGTGTGTTCATTACTTCAAGCGAAACCGAGTGGAGATAAGGGTCAGGCGTTACGCTGCTAAAAAATAACAGCGTCGTGTGGTAGCAGACCCTTGCTCGACTTAACATTTAGGCATTGTAAATTTGGCGGAATTGTAGATCGTAATTTCACCGCACTATAAACAAAACATATGCACGCTAAACAGGGGTAGTGGGGCACATCGACCCCAGCGCGAAGCGCCTAGCCAACCCCCAAGCTTCACCCCAACAGGAGACGGTTGGACCCCTTTGTCGCTGACGGCTGAAGCGACATACTTTTTAACCCTTTCAAGCATAAAATGGCAGCTTTATCATAGCGTGATTGCGATTGCAAGTTGCTTTGCGAGCAAAAGCTTCTAAACAGCGCAGTTAAGTACGAGCCACGCGATCCTAGCTTAGTTTGCCGTTGCGACAAAATTATGCTCAAAAGCCATACGAAATACACTTTTAAAATTCTGAATTTTGATAAAATGGAAAGGATTCCATAAATGGTCCTCAACAACACCCCAACCGCACATATGAATGATTTCGCTCACTATGCCTGCTGTTGCATTAGCATCGAGGAGTCATGATAAACTATGCTGTTAATACAACATTAGCTTATAGATCAAGATTGGCTGAAATCTTTCTCAGTTTGTGTATAGACCTTTATTCGAGACACCAAAGCGCGTAATAACGGTCTTACAAATTGTGGTTCAGGCGTGGTTCTAATGAGATGAAACTTTGAATATATTATGGTCAGATAACGGTGTGGCGTTAGCTGCGTTACCGGGAATAAACTTGTGGTTTTCCAATCTGAAGAAATTCTATCATAGCGTGATTACGATTGCAAGTTTCTTAGCGAGCAAAAGCTTCTAAACTGCGTAGTTAATAATGTACGAGCCACGCGATCCGAGCTTTGTTTGCCGTTGCGATAAAATTATGCTCAAGTGTA
>JASANE010006150.1:0-29384 GCA_030248225.1 Trileptium ribeirensis | reverse complement strand
CGCGGCACGTTTCCTACCAAAACGTAACCGACATCTCCAATGGTGGCCAAAGGGAAAGGGGGAAAAGATATAGAGTGAGTTCGTGAACTACCCAAAAGATATAAGTAAAATCAAGGATAAGGGGAAGAGAAGCCACCAAAGGATGCACCGGTCTACCAACGGTCGGAGATACCCTTTATCACTGGATGAAAGTTGCGCGAGTTTCCAGTGGTAGACATGTCATTGTCCCGGGCAGGGATATCAAGTTTAGGTCGATGTTTGAAGCTTGATCACGGATTAAACTGAATAGGCCGTGTGAACGCGTATACATTAAAATAAACTACCGTTAAACCAACTATGCGGACTTGGACCATTGGTTGCATTAAAAAGTAAATTACTATGGGATAAAAATGGTGCATTTTCAGGTAAGAGTAGGGATAATTACGTTTGACACCTTTTTAGGTGTGACCCTTTTTAAAAATAAGCCCAGAGTTGTGATGGAATTTTGGTTAGCAGGATGACATATCCGTGCTAATACTGACTGTACCCTGGCGAGTCCGGAGAACATGCCGTAGGTAATGAATTTATACTAAAAATGCTTAAATAGAACTGAGGAATTCCAAAATTTAACATGTAAATGTTAACTAACGTTACCGAATGTGAGCACTTGGCTCCTCAACGGTTGTACCCTGGTTAGTCCGGATGACAGGCCATGGGACATTGATAAAATTTTGGAAAAGCATAAGTCATGTCCGTAAGTAAAACTTTGTAAAAGTTTGAATTATAAAACCGAATAAATTTAAGACCAAATAAAAAAGTTTGAAAAAGAAATTGCAAAGTTAGAATAAAAAGTCAAGAAAACAACAGTACAATATTGCGAATTAAAACGATAAATCACTTAGAGATTTCTTAAATAATTTTGCATGGTGGTGCCGTGTCCGTTTAGACTAGCACACACACTCCTAAGTTTAGAACTTACCAGAACGTGTCCGAGATCACCGGTTCTGGCTGTAATCGCAAAAGTTTTAGGCAAAATGTCACTACGGCGAAGAGTCCGCATAACAGTCCCGTAGTGTCTACATAAAAAATTAAATGAGTTTTGGCATAACTTTTAAAAAGTAAAGTTGAAAAATTGGAATCAGAGAGTTTGTACTGAGAATTTTTATCATGGGTAGTGGGATCGGAGTGGGAGTGAACTATGTAGTTTTGAAGGCATCCAAGCTCTATCTCAGCTCGACAAGCAGCAGAGTTGAGATGCAGACTGGAGCTAGCCGGAATTTCTTCGTACATGTGTTAAATTGTTCTGAAATACTGTAAAATTCTTTTACCCAGAACGACCAGTTTATGCATAAAACAAAGATCCGGTTTTTACCTTTGAAGGTCGTAATATTAAAGTCGAAAGATCGCACCAGAACGATAAATCTCTAACTATTTACAAGTCGTCTGAAAATAAATAAAGGATAATTCCATTAAAATAATGTGTCTAGCTGTTCGTTGGAACAAAAGCTGGTGTTAACTATTTAACGAATATTGCCGCACAAATGCCAATGGAGTAAGGGCTGGAGGCATAGTGTGGCCCTGCCACCCTAGCCTTATTACAAAAAAGGGTGCCTGCGTTGGTGACCCGCACCATTTAATGTTTGTAAGTAACAGCTAGCAACCTACACATAAAATAAAGAAAACAAAACCATCAGCTCTTGCTGGCCTGGTAACACACACAATCATATAGTAGAAATTTTATTGGCCGGAATTAGCTGAAAAGTTTAAAGATTTTATGGTAACATGGTTAGAAAACAACAAAGGATTATAGAGCAAAAACTTAACAAGAACCCCTGGCATTATGCACCAGGTATAACAAAGATAGCATATTTCTCACATAGCGAGATCCTAGTGATAACCAAAAATTTCGCACTGCGTAACTCATTTATTCGATAACAATTTTTTATAAATTTTTACACTTTAAATCGTTTGGGACAATAGCGTGCGATCATGCATTATAGGATACATGTACCTTAAGTCGTACTACCTGAGGTATTCGAGTGCTTCGTGAACTTGAAAATTAAAGAGTTTTATGTGTTAGTGTTAGGGACAGTGACACAGGATTCTCCCCAAATAGAACGTGGGTGTTGGCCCATAACTGTCAAGCCCCCTAAGCTTGTAATTTCCCCGGCCTGTGCATTGGACCACCCCTAGGCGAGGCTTGCGCTAAGACATAGTTCCGACAACTATGTCCCACCCTAAGGAAGGTTTACGTCACAGCCTTCGACGATAGAGCAGCCCATGGTATGGCAGCCTGGGGTCCAACGGGTGGTGAAAAGGTGCCGGAAAGGTAGAAAGACCAATCCCACCCAGAGGTTCCCGTTTAAGGAATGGGCTGCCCTTTTTCTGGTCTGCCACATAACCCGGCTAGGGCTTACTATGCCTAGCACACCCGCCTCCTCGGCAGGGTCCAGAAATGCAGGTAACCTCCTGCAAAGTCACTGTGAATGAGCCTAGGTGTACTTATGAGCGCGTGTGTGTAGGTATGAAGGTGCGTGGGTGTACTCGATGGATTTATCATGAAAGCGAGTAAAATCGATTAATGGGATTGCCTAAACAAAACCGAATTTTTAAACTTATAAGCAGCTTAACAATATCCTAATTCTGTTACTGCAATAAGTATATCTTACAGTTAGCAGGTAATAATCTACTCCGTATGACAAGAACATACTACTAATAGCAAGTAATCATAAAAAGAAAACTCGTAACTCAGTTCGTGAGGCAAACAAACAAAAATACGAAGATAAGAAAAGGAAAAAACTGAATATACGCGTGTACAACACGATGCAGTATATCGATACACAATATCCAACACAACACTAATGAACAACAATAATAATACAAAATTCCCTGTCGTTCGAGCTCGTGCCAATCCAGTAGCTATGTCGCACACAAGAGTAAGTAAAAGATAGCTAGCAATTTATTTAATAACAATACATAATTTAGTAATATTATTTTTCAAATTTGAGTGAAAATTCACGGAGATTTGGAGGGAAGAAATAAGGTCACACAGGGTATTCCATAAGGGTTAAGTATATTTCTGGATAGGGATAATGAAGGGGAACCCCAGTGGATAGTTTTAAAGGTTTGTGAATTCGTATATGATTAGAAAAAGCCGAATATTGTTATATTTGTGGTTAGGAGAGAATAGCGAAAATAACAGAATTAAGGGGGTTTCCACCTAAGGAAAAGGCGAAATATAATCTAGCGATAGAGAAAAATTGTCCCCGAATTGGGAAAATATCAACGAATTAGTAAATTTGTTAGGAGAGTAAAAACATTAATTTTAAGTAGAATGGAATGCCAAATTAGGGCATAGGGGTGATGTACCCCGATATAGGAGTAAATAATGGGTTCACCCGAGTGGGGATAAGTGTGAACGGACCCGGTATGAAACATAACCCACCCCACCGGGAGGAAATAGTAATAAAACCAAGAGAAGGGTGTTATTTAAGTGAAACTAGGGAAATTTGTAAATTGATGGATTTTGAGTCAGTTTTAACGGGTAATATATTGAGAAAGAGTGGGAAATGAGGATGAAATATAAAAGTTGGGTAGTTTTCTCACCCTCGGGGATAGATATAGGAGTCACCCCTGTGGGAGAACGGATATCCCCCAGGGAAGGATAATCGGTAAGATTTTAGTAATTAGGTCAAAACCTATGGAATATTGTCTAAGAGGGAGGGAAATACAAGGTTGGACCTGCCCAAAAGTTGACAGGTACTACAGATTAGTGCCGAGGCTTTTCATACGAGTAATAGACATAGCGCTGGGATTTTAATACGGTCATCAAAAATAGTGCCACAAGTTACTACGGGTATAACATTAGACCTTAACATTTTATCACTTTTGTAATAAACATTCTATAACCGCGTCTGTTGCCCAATTATCTAGCGCTCGAGCAATTAGAGCCGAGCAAGGATCACGCCGCATCGCAAAATATAGGGTAATAGTACCGTTCACGAAAAGAAAGACGCGCACCGTATAAATCGTCCCACTGGAATAGCCCACACCTCGGGCCACACAATCTTCAGGCGACGAATCCCGTCCCCTTTTATAACCGATAGCCGTCAGAACAAAAATTCCCATTCAACCCCTACCCCTTTGGATACTTAAACATATAACAGTTTGGATGGGGAATTTTTATGACAGCTATCGGAATTTAAAAGGGACTAGATTCGTCACCGACGAATGTAGCATTCGAGGTGTGGCCTGTGGAATGCCGGTGGGGAATGAAGTGGTCCGGGTAGATAAATCTCGTTCCTTTGCTTGTGAATTTCTACTGCGCGGCGGTG
The DNA here is from genome assembly GCA_030248225.1 of Trileptium ribeirensis. NCBI lineage: Eukaryota > Metazoa > Nematoda > Enoplea > Enoplida > Thoracostomopsidae > Trileptium > Trileptium ribeirensis. The sequence continues at coordinate 25,071 of JASANE010006150.1, read as the reverse complement.
TGACTCTCTTAGGCGTTTCGACTTTCCTAATCTCAACACTCCGGGTCCGAAAACTGTAACACTAAAAACGGAATTAAAAAGTTTACAAGAGTAAGGCACACGAGTCACACCCAGCTTGCAACACAGTTCTTTTTAGATTGTGCCTAATTTGTTCCACCGGTAACTTTTATTTTTAGGATTGAACTATTTGAACACCACACTTCAGTTACTAATCGTTCCTTATCTTATTAAGATTAGAAGTAGGTTATATCTACTAATAAACCTCCCTTAATGTTGACACAGTCACACCCGAATGGCATGATACTGTATCGATTATTTAGGTACCTTATTCTTCGCCTTAGATTTATCGCTAATAGTTTTCTTATCCTTTCCTGTTGTGAGGTTGACACAATCACACTCGAATGGCATGCAATTGTGCGATTATTTAGGTACATTATCCTTCGCCTTAGATTTATCGCTGATAGTTCCTTATCTGGTCCTATTGTGGGGTGGACACATTCACACCCGAATAGCATGCAACTGTGCTATTAGATAAATATCTTATCCTCGGCCTTAGATTTATTTACTAACAGTTCCTTATTTGTTTCTCTTCTGAGGTCCGCCCGCTTGCACCTGAATGGCGTGCTCCCGTGATTTATATCAATAACTGAACCTTTTCCTTAGATTTAGGCAGTAAACCTGATTGGCGTGCACTACACAGCTGATAAGGTTATATAGATACCTTAACCTCTTCCTTAGGTTTAGTACTAATAGTTATATTAGAACGATCGCTCCTGAATGATGTGAAGATCGGGATAATTAATAAATTATATGATCTATACCACCTTACTGTCGGAGGTTTATCACGCTACGAAGGGGTCCCTGGGTCCAAACATCCCCAAAGACCAGAAATTTCCATGTCTCCATCCAAAAACTCAAAAGTTCAAAAAAAATACTTATTTAGTGGTCCCTAATCCTTAATTTTCAAAATCTTCGGATTTTATTATTGTTATTTTCGCTGATTTGCATATTTCGGTTCTTTTCTTTTATTAGGTAACATATAATTAGTGTTTGTTTAAAATCTGTCAGTCATTTATGTGCTCTCGCTCAGTCGGGTTGTCAACAAGTTTGGGGAAAAGAATCTCGCCGTTAGCTATTATATTATTATTGTTTGTTTTATTTTTATAAATTCGATGCTTGCACAGCTACCAAAAAGGAGGTAGCTCGCCTAGTTGACAAGGTTGTGTTCAGAATTGTCAGTCGAGCTTATGAAGGATTTTTGGTTGTGCGAACTTTGCACTCTATGGTTTTTAACAAAGATTACTGATTCTCCACGGGCTTTTGAGATAACGGCGCAAAGAATTGCGTTATTTTGAGAGAATGTCGGAGTTTGTGCTTCATACGATTTGTTAGTACGGTGTATGTTACGACGTGGAATTAAAAAGTGTCCGGACACTACAATAAAGTATTACCAGTCCCAGTATTAACAGTATTAAGTATAGTTAATAATATTAGCTTCCATATAAAAACCGAAGTGGCTTATAACGATAATAGGACTGGTGACGTATTAGTTACTACTAATTAGTAATATGCTAAAAGATCGGCCCAAAGTGTGGAGTGAGCATTACCCGGATGGAAATTACCCGGTGGGCTTGTTGTTAGTTGGGTGACTTATTGCGTTTTGTAGCCATTCAGGGCGGCTCAACAAGAAGCGTTATTCTTGAAACGACCGGGGTGAGTAAAGAGTGTAGATTCGAAGAACTACCCCGAGACTCTCCTACCTTATAACTAGATAGATGGCCAGCCATTCGGGGGTCCAGACTTGTTATAATCTTTTGATCTCACCTTGGTTTCGATTATACGTTTGGTTCCATTCGAGAATCATCATTTCTTTCTGGAACTTGTAAATATTGCACTTGCTCCGATAAATGATCTGTCCCTTCATGGGATTGTTCTGAATACATTGGGTATTGTATCGGTATACGGCTTTGTTCTTTCAATCGCCATATTTCTTGTTCTTTCTTCGTTATTTCTTCCTTCTTCGTTTCCCACTGTTCTCTGAACGTGCTAATGTCTTTTGTGTGAGCTCCTTGCACCTCTACCTCGTTCTCTTTTGTACTTCTCTTTCCAAACGTTTTCTTTAGCTGTGATGGTTTCATTTATTTGTTCCATCTGTTCACGGAGGACTTTTTGCATCGCTCTTATTTCTGCCAGGACATGTTGTCTTGGTAACCCTTGGCTAGGTTCGTATATGGCGAATTTCTTTTGCGAGATTTGTTGGCGCTTCCGCGATCTTTTCATCGATTATTACTGGTTCAGCCGTAACCAGTGATTGAATCGATTCGGAAGATGTTATGCTTTGGTATTGCAATCGTTGCTGTTGTTCAGTTATTCTCTTTGGTGATTCTTTTTCGATCGTTCTTTTTCTTGGTTCTGACATTTGTACCGCTACCAGCTTCGGAATCGATAAACCTCGTGCTATATATGTCAACATTTCGCTTGGATCCCCTGGCTTTGGTATATCGGCCATTGTTGTTATCGCAGGTTCGGACGAGCTGGTTGTTGCGGCTTCTGCTTGAATTAATGTTACCCACTTTTCTGGTTTCCTTCGTTCAATCTTCGTCATCGATGTCTTTTCTAAAGCTTTCGTGACATTATCTCCAGATGTTTTTTGTGGAGTGCTTTCTTTTTCTTGTTCGCCAATTCTTTGAAGGACTATTTTCTTTTCTTCGGTAGAGTTCTGTTGTGACTGCTGAGGCACCTTTTCTTATTGTTCTTGTTTTTTTGTGGACCTGGTGTACTTTCGTATCTTCGCTGTATTGCTCCTTCGCTCCGATCCACCGGTTTTCATTCACTTGATATTGTTCTTGTCGTTTTGTTTCCATCTTTTGTGATGCTTATTTTTGCTCATTTTTGATAGGTTTTCGAATCGCACGTTCGATCGGTTGCCATAACGTTCTATCGGTTCTTTCGTGTCGTTTGTGTGTCCCTTTTTCTTGTTCTATTCTGTTTCCTTCCTCGTAATCTTGTTGAATTTGTTCGTTTTCTTCTTTAGTGGTTTATCTCATTTCCTTCTTTATCCCAGAAATGGTTTCTTGATCAATTCGTTATCCCGTAGACGAATTCTTGTTTCTGTGCAACGTTCATTCTTACCACGATGTTCAGGTCAAGCCCATTTCTCGCTGCTTTTCTTCGCATCTTTGTGTGGCATGTTTTGGTCTTCCACAACTATGGTGTTGTACTTTGGCTTGGTGGATGTCCTTTTCTTTTTTGGATTTCTTTTCTTTTTGTGGTTGTCTATGTTCATATTAATATCGCCGTCTTTCTTTAATTATCGATTCTCCGGATCCGGAGAAATTTAAAGGTATTTTACACAGTACTGCTGCTTGTCAACGTAAAATTGATAATTTAACTACACGAGTGCAAGCTCTGGAAAATTCTAAATCTGAAGGCGGACTGACGGGACTGGATCTTGTAAATGAGCTGCGAGAGATTGACTTTCGAAAAAAATGTGATTATCTTCAATCTTGAAGAGTCCACAGCACGAGATGGGAACCAACGTAAAGCAGATGATACAAAAACTGTGCATGATATTCTAGATACGATAAGCTTAGGAGACAATATGGTTGACACCAAAGTTGTTGCTCGTGTGGGCAAACAGCAAAAAGGTCCTACCCGCCCGCGCCCTGTTAAAGTTATATTTGGTAATGAAAACCAAAAAGCGTTAGTAATGTCACATACTAACAAACTGAAGAACAGCAAATATAAACTTATTAGTATCCAAGACGACCTGACTAAGCTTCAAATATCCGCCGATCGGAAGCTTCTAGAGGTCCACAATACTTCAGCCAAACGAGACAAAAAGGCCTACGTCCGCAATGGACGTCTAATCGTTACTGAAAAAAATCGTGAGCAAACGGCCAATGCAATACACACTGCTTCCAGCATCCAAATGTCTTCTGTCCCTTTAGGCCAGTGATCCACCGTGATGGTTTTAACTTAAGCCAAAACGATGCTGAAATCAATTTTGATTATAACAATTTGATTACTATTTCTCATACTAATGATTTATCTGGCGATACTATCTGCAATGATGTTAATGTTTTATCTGTCACTAATACGTCTAATATTATTCCGCACTCTTCAAACGCTAATTGTAGTTCATCACTAAAGTCATATAGAACCAACGTTAGTCAATCCAAATTTGTGTTAAAATGTGCTATGTTTAACTCAATAAGCTTGATCAACAAAATTGACTGTTTTAATGTTTTCATGGCAGATCGGAAGCTAGACGTGGTTGCTGTGTGTGAGTCATGGGGGCGGGAAAATATAGCAGATTCGGAACTTTATATTAACAATTACGATATTTACCGGGCAGACCGTACATCCTCGATGGGGGGAGGCACCCTTGTGTATGTTGCGTCTAATCTGCAATCAACGACGGTTTCCAGTCACGTCTTCTTAGGTTACGAAGATATTATCGATGTTTCTATTAAGCTTCGGTCCAACGACTCACTTCTAATAGTCTGTGCATACAGATCGCCTTCAAATTCAGCCGCTGAAAATTATACTCTGTTTTCAATCATCTCCAAACTGCGTGAATCGACCGCCTCTCACATTATGTTACTTGGGGACTTTAACTATGCAGAAATTAAATCGAACAAGATGACATGGCCAACTTCTTGCGATAACTTTATGAACAGTATTATATCAGCAAACTTAACTCGATATGTTTTTCTCCCAACACGGGGAACAGCAACTCTTGATTTAATTTTTACTAATGATGACGACATGGTAGAAGATGTTAAAATCGAACCTGGTTTAAGTACTTCTGATCATTTTATCATATCCTTTGCCCTTCGACTTTATTCCGAAGCAGCTGTAAAACAAACCGTTGACAGCCCGCGAAGTCTTAATTTATGGCAGGCAAATTGGACTAATATCAACACTGAACTACAAAGTAATTTACTTGCCAAAAATACATTAGCCGAACGCGATCCGCGTGTTATTTGGTATGATATAAAGTCAACGATACTTGAAACTGTCAAGACTCACACTCCTATGCGGCGTAATAAAAAACATCGATCTAATCCCCCTGGATGACTAGGTATCTTAGGGACATTATATGAAGGCGTAAGAATGCTTTACGAGCATACCAACGGTCATATTCTGCCATAACCTATCAACGATATAATTGCATCAGCAGACTTTTAGCATCCGAAATCAATAAAGCCGTGTGGCGGTATGAAAAACTGCTGGCGTCGACCATCCGTTACGATCCAAAACCTTTTTAGAGGTATGTTAATTCCCGAAAAAACGTTAAAAACCAGGTAGGGCCGCTGCAAAAAATGATTCAACCTACTGTAAAGATGATACCGAAATGGTGCAGCTTTTAAATAATCAATTCAAATCCGTTTTCACGACCGATCCTGTTACTGCCACTGCACAGCTAACTAAGCAAACCGCTATGGTCCTATCCCATGTTAATTTTAGCTCTGACAATGTACTAAACGCTATAAACAGCTCGAAAGAAACTAGCTCAGAGGGGCCAGATTGCATCAACAATATCATTCTCAGGAAATGCAGTGCGACGTTGGCGCCTTTTCTTGTACATTTGTATACCCCATCCTTAGAAACATGTGTTTTGCCAACTGACTGGAAGGAAGCAGTGGTGACACCTATTTTTAAAGGCAGGCAGAGAAGTGACAAATCTAACTACAGACCGATAAGTCTCACTTCATGCTGTTGAAAAATTATGGAACGCATTGTACGTAGTCAAGTTGTTGATTTTGCGATCAACAACCGTTTATTATGTAAGAACCAGTTTGGGTTCTATCCTCGGCGGTCTACACAATTACAGCTCATTGACTATTTGAACAGCGTTACAGCCATTGTTGATAACTCTGATGCAGCGGATTCCGTCTATTTAGACTTCTCAAAAGCCTTTGATAGAATATCCCATCGAAGATTAATTGATAAACTTAACAGCTACGGTATAGCTAATCCGCTATTAGGATGGTTTAAAGAATTTCTAACTAGTAGATCACAACAGGTCGTTTATAACGGGTGTAAGTCCGCCAAAGTAGAAGTTACCTCAGGAGTCCCACAGGGCTCAGTGATCGGCCCGCTACTATTTCTTTTCTATGTCAACGATTTTAATAATGCGGCTTCCAGTGCTGTATGGATGTACGCGGACGACTCCAGACTTATGAGGCGAATTCACAAGTCTTACTACTGGTTAAACTGCATGGACTTACAATGCGACCTTGATTCGATCTATCTGTGGTCCCAAGACTGGTCACTTGATTTCAACGTCTCTTAGTGTTGTGTATTACATTTCGGCTATAATAACCCTTGTCACGAATATTTCATGAACGACGAGCCTATTGTTAGTCAGTCTTCAGTGTCTGACTTAGGTGTGGTTATCTCTAGCAATCATCAAATCATTGTGTGAACATTGTAGCTAAATCGCGCAAGATTGTAAAACTAATGGCTCGGACGATAAGATTCTGGGATAAATCAACATTTCTGACTTTATACTACACATTAGTGCGTTCCAAGCTGGACTATGCCAGCTGCGCCTGGAACCCTTATTACCATCGCGATGTTTCATTAATCGAAAGTGTTCAACGAAATGCCACCAAGCTGATCCCGCATCTACGTCATCTGGATTATTCTTCTCGGCTACGCGCGCTTGGTCTTCAAATACTTGAGAAACGCCGACTCCGTGCTGATATTATAATGGTCTATAAAATGTCACACGGATTTGTCGATTATGACTGGAGTTTGCTATTCGAACTAGCACCTGCGTATGGTACACGCCAGCATAGTCTAAAGCTACGACTACGTAAGCCGGCCCATCTAGACAGTCGGTGGTGCTTCTTCGCAAACCGCGTAATATCTGCTTGGAACGGTCTGCCCAACAATGTTGTTACAGCCGAATCAGTAGAAATTTTCAAAAAAAGATATCACGACTCACACACGGCCACCATGTCATAGCTGCCCGATGCTGCCCAGGATTTTTCATTTTCAGAACAACGTTCGAATCCACTTCAACAAGCCGATTGTCTTATCGGCTCATGTCCTGTCAATGAATTCACAATGCCCTGGTTTATATAGCTATGACAAATATGGTGGTGACGGGACAAGCTGTAAGCATTCCGTATTGCTTTCCGACCGATGGATAATAGTATTTTGTCTCGTGTCTCCGACGTGACCCTTCCGAATTTCGCAATCGTGGTTGAGTGCGTTCGCGACTTCGTTCTGAAGACTTCCTCTCAATCTCAGAGGATTCTGAGTTTTTGCGTCTCCCGTTTCGTGGCAATCGTAGCTAGAGTTGCCGAAGCACAAGCCTTTAGGGATGCTAGTTCCGACACAGAAATTCTGTTTACCGTCCGAGCAAGCTCGTACCCATTTTACAGGTGTGTGCCTTGAAGCAGCTTGATCTTAGCCTCTATGTAGTCAAATAATTAAAGGAAATATTTTTGGGTTTAAATATGTAATGTATAGTCTTGATGTTGTCTCTTCCGCTTCGTAGCTTCTCAGGAAGTTAAAAATTTCAACGACTACGTACGTTCCTGTTTAACATCAACGCTCTACTTTTCGAAGTCTGACAGTACAAAAACGGATTCCACTGAGCTTTGCTGCGTAAATAGCGGCATAGTGAATGTACAGGGGACGCATTAAGCGTTCAATATAGCAACTATGCTGTGTATTACTATAACGTCTGGTTACTAGACTTACGGCTGTTACATATTATTTCGTGGGAATTCTGGAATCTATTGGTTTCTCCGGTTCTGAATGAAACTCACGACAGCTTATACGTATATACTTTCTGAACAGCGCTTTAGTTGAGACGAATTATAATAGTTGTACTCAGCACATTAAACAAGGAATACAGTTTCTTACAAAGAACGTAGTTCCAGGTTGCATTGCTCTGATGGTACTTCATTTGAGTGTACTGGTTTGGAAAAATTACAAGCACAGTGGGTGGTGTTTTTAAGTCTGCAGCAATGTAAAATACGTAGAAGTGCTTATGTTGTGGCTCCATATTCAAGTTCGAAAGTTCTGACTTAGCTGGACTATCCACAGGGCCAAAATAGAATCCGTGCTCTTTGCTCTGGAAAGATCTGCTCCAACAGGGGGAACGAGAGATACTTGAGTGCATTTCCTCCAAGATAGCTAAAGAGTTGCATAATTGCTGTTTATCGGGCGTTACAAAATGTATGTCGTTGTTTATGTTGCATATTTGCTGAAAATGCGTATTTATTCAGGCCGAGATTCATTTTGCTTGGGAATTTATCGTGAATTATGTTCGCAATAAAATCAGCTGTTTTAAGTTTTACATTAACTGGTGTGGTTGTAAATGGAAATTGATGGCTGTATATATAAAAATCTATCTCAGGTGCACGACTGGAGCAATAAATCTGAAAAAGTAAAGAAGAAATTTATCTGGTTTCGGTATGTTTTAGCTTTTTCCTTAACCACAACCGTAACATAATTTGGCATTAGCGGAATCTGAGCATCCACAGGACCAAAATTTTACCTCGGGGTTTGATCTGCCCCCCCCCACCCCAAGTCTAACCTGGTGGAACCGGATACACTAGGGTAATTTCCCAAAGGTCAGCTGCAAGACAACCCGTAATTTAGAGGTCTTATAGTTGCGTGTTATCGGGGTTTTCATGTCTTTTCAACATATATATACAGTTACGGCCGGAAATAAATGCAAAATAATACAAATTTCGTCGTTTTTGATAGTTGTTATTTTTGCCCGCTCTTCAGTTTACTTAGGATTTTGTCGTGAACAATCGATATGTTAGCAGTGGTATTGTGTTTTGTCAGAGGCGTTTGTGTTAAGACAATCATTTTTGATATCACCTCAAAATATCGCGATGGGTGGTAACGGGTTGACCTGTGGGAAGTTAAAATTTACCTTGGAGAGCCGCAGAAATCCAAGAAGGATCGCGAAAATCCTGGTCTCTAGTTTTGGAAAGACCGGCGAATAGGATGCTGTCTGATATATATAACTGTCTACGTAGTGCTTTGTAGCGGCTGGTTTGTTGGTGTTTTGTTCAAACTAAACTTCGGCGTGACTCACTGGCATGAATAATATTGCACAGTTTTGACTTTTTACAGGTATATATTAATATGTTGTGTGACATCAAATAGCTTTTCTTTGTCGTTTTGTAATATCGACATGAACGACAGCGTTAGAAATGCCGCTGGACGAATATATGGTGAAAGTAGTGAAACCTTAACGCAACGCCGTGATGCGGAATCCATCAGTCCACTGTCGGAGCTGTTTCCGAAGGCTATTCTGTCTGACAAAACTGGTATATACTGCGCAGTTATAAATAAATGAAATATGCGTTTTACCTTGTGCTATGCGATAAAGTATAATACTCATATATTTTTGTAAAGCAATAGCACGGCTTTGCTTAGCCTTCAACACTGGTATCTCGAAAGGGTGAAACAGTGCAAGTTTAATTCAACTGTGTTTGTAATTATGTTTAAGCTCCTATAATGGGCTTTGCAAAGTGATATTCAGCAAAGCTGTATATCTCAATAAGTTGATTGCGCTATTTTTTTTTGATATAACGTTTCTGCCGCGAGATATATGCTATGTGAAACATTGGTGCCCGTATTGCTAGATTTAGTAAGCCACCCTTAAAACCAGTTATAGTCATTTGACCTGGTATATGTAGTCGGAGTCATAACGTTCAATTAGAGGGCATATCGGCTTAATTTTTGCTAGTGCATAAAAATTGTCGAAATCCGTGCATTAGAACATGAGTTATGAGGTATACTGACGGACAAAACAAGTTTTTGCATTTTTTCTCATATTGCCCTGAGTTTAAACTCCGTTCGTTCTGTGTCAGTAATATATTTTACATGAATAAAACGTCTCCCTATAAAGTTTTTCTCATGGACGTTGATATTAAAAGAAAAGTCTTTGTAGAAGCCTTCAAATTCTAACATAGCGATACCTTATAATGATTTATATTGTGATACGTTATAATGATTTAAAACGTCAATAGTTACCTACAATCATCATGTTTTCCTGTAGATGTAATATTGTGATTTGTTATAAAACATTTTTGTCAGTCACAATACATGCGACGCCACGAATGAATGCAATGATCGGCAAATGTTGTATAGATAATAATGTAATGTTTGGGTAAACTTTATCTGGCTACACCGGGCTGTTTTTGCCGAGCCATTTCACAAACTTAAAACCCACAACCTCACAGCAGCCACAATATTCCTTTATGTACGCGGTCATGGTTTTCAAGAGTATGCGGTGTTGATGGTCGCTGTTTCACGAATGAGCATCCCTCAGTTATACGAATCTACTGGCCGCGTTGACAGATAACGCAACTATACATTGCGTTTCGTGTTCCAACACTTTGGACACGCATAGACCGTGTACACAATTGTCCTGTTCAACGTGTTGTTTGATAAACACGAGCAAACGTGCAAAAGCGAGAAAAAGAGCGTATTAAATTTGCGTTTGAACATGACGGATTTCCACTTGATGTTCACTAAATGACTACTTTCATTGGCGGTAATTCGAACGCAAATGTTGGCGCGATTCAGTTAATGATTGTGATAAAATAACCATTGTGTATGCACTAAAGTTTCCTCATGCATAAATGATATTGATAGTTTGCATGAACTTGAATTTACTTGACCTTTGAACTTATTCCTGAAAAGCCCTGTGGGTTGAAGGAGGCAATTGACAGACATATGGATGAAAGTACACCATCAGGTACGATTTTGAGTCATCTACTTTCACACTCCTGCAGGATCAACACGAGGTAGAAGCAGCAAACCAGTCGTTTAAAATCGTCGAAAATGTGTTTGCGCCAGCTAAGTTTTGGGAACACACGGCGCGCACTGGTTACCAGCATCACGCCGTCTTCATAACAGCTCGTATGATAGCCCGATTTGATCTATTCTGCCGAGGCGACCTAACCATCGTAGGTGTTTTTATGAATTAAATCATCGATGGTTAGTCGTGCTGATATGAATGCATTAGATTGTTTTTAACAATTTTTATCAAATACGAAAAGACCAACAATTCAATGGAGTATATCGTTTGTATCTAGTATGCTGTGAGGGAGTTCGACTTATTGCCTCAATTTGCTTAGGTTGGTCTATCCATATTTCTTGTAGTTACCCATGTTGCGAACAAGTTCGTCTTGTAGCCTGGGCGAACTTAAGGCTGGTCTGTCCCTGTTTCAAGTAATGATCCTTTTGTTGAATTCAAAGTGTACTGAGTGAAATGAGCGTATCAAAAACTTTCACTGGTCAGAGTGGTAAATATCGACAGTGTCGGTTTCTGCTTTGTTTTGGATGACATGCGTAAATCAAGGCCACTGGGTCAAGTTTGTGGCCATAACGATAGTTCATTCGAAAGCTTAAAATCTCTATTTGTGCTCATTAGTTAAACGGGAAAAGGGATTCCGACTGGTCGTAAAAGAAGACCGAGGATAGTGTCAAAAAGAAGTCGACAAAATATAATCTTGGCTGAATCTCAACAAGCAGTGCAGATATTTCAGCCAAATCACGTTTATTTTGCAGAGCAATTAAAACTTTATAAAAGTGCATTTTGAGCTTTTACTCAATGTGCCAGATTTGTGTTCAAATTTTAAGGGTGCATCAGGCAAGAAATGCACAAAACGTCTATATCACCATAACCAATAAACATACATGGGTGATATTGGGCTCTATGCAGCCTAAAATGATACTCTCTGTTGGCAAAATGAGTTTTCAATGCGGTTAAGATATCCAAATATACCAAAATGGCAGTATCTCTGTAACAGCTTGAGGTACATAGGTTTTACTGGTTTTATAGTGAGCAATTCACATGCTATATATATACTCACCGTATGCTCACCGGCCGGCATCATTTCACAATTTGATTGTTGAGAAAATTTGCCAATAGCGATGCCGCCGAAATAAAGACACCGTAAACGGTGCCATGTGTCATGTCGTTGTCAAGCTGCGGTATGCATGATTGATTCTGAAGCAAAAATAAGGCGGCAGTAGACAGGACTAACTAAGTTGTGGCATATATATACGTATATGTAACAGATGTATCTCTGCTGCATTTCGCACTTCCAAAACGCAATACCCATACGAACCCGGCTATCGTAACTTCGACGGCGGACCTAAGGGCGCGTTTCGCTCGGTAGGTCTCATGGAGCTACGGAACTTAGCAACTCGCAGGAGCGCTTCACAGAATGTGTTCTGATCTTGCCGGAAAGGTTGCACACGTAGCCTTATATAGTACTACCTTTGAGGTCCTTTGGGAGTTTTGCTCCGTCACCTGCTCACAGGCCAAAGGGACCAGACCGCTAATCCGTTTCGTCGTTCCACCTAGAAGTGTCGACTGCGGGAAATCAATTTTGCTTAATTTGGTCAGTAGCTTCCACTAGGGTCCGACAATCCCTAGACGTTTAACGTTGGATCGCGTAATGGTGCAGTTGAATTTTTTCGACCGAAGTCCTCGGGTAAGTTTCGCGTCGCACGAGTCGTCCTCGTTGGGGTTCATCAAGGGATCGGCGAGCCACGCTAAAGCTTGCAGCCTATCGAGTCAAGCCTGAATGCAGGTCGTCTACTGGCAATTTTAAACCCCTTCATTACGTATCGCTACATAGGACATCAAAACGCAGTGACACCGTGGGCTTGTTCAAAGCAATATATATTTATTGATAAGCAAATCACACACTTTCGCTCAACGCAGTGTAACGGCTATTACGGCACTGCGATAGTAAATCAGGTAATATCATTCACATCACGAATATGCGCGTACGCTAGAACTACGGTTGGGGTCCGGATCATGGTAGTATCGGAGTTTTCATCCTCTTAATCCACTCTCACAGCCGTGCAGATCAGATCGGATACGTCAACTCCACCAAGTCTCCGGACAACGGCTGCGCTTACCGTACTCGACGCGGGTATGGGCAAACGGAAAAAGAATAGGACTGACATTGCACGACGCTCAGTTATTGGGGTGCCAAGGGATAACGGTTCGTCGATGCTAGCGATAAAATTTCAATTGATTGGTTCAGGCAAGCCAAGGACAACTAATCGAGTATTATTAGACATAAGGTCGGGCTTGGGATTAAACGTACGCTTCGATAATTGTGTAAGAGGAGAATGGGGAAAGATTATACAATTTACAACAAATCAATGGCAACAACATAACAATATTATGTTTATATATACAATACCAAGACTCTGGGGTACGACGCCAAACAACGGTGGTGCGACTCACTCCAATGTCGTGACATGACGGTTAATAAATTTTTTAATTCACTTAGCTATACACGTCAGGGAGCAACCGGGAGTCATCTTCCGGAGAAAATCGTGGTCCAGTTGCGGTTCCGGCAAAAGGCAAAAACCATGCCGGAACCGGAATTCGGGTTTAAAAATTTTGTTTACATTGTCCACATTTTTGCTTTATCTGTAGTCCAAACATGTATAATATACGCAATGACTAAGTCCCAAGACAACCAAACAAAAGTACAGATTAACTCAGGAAAATGCCTGTGAAATAGGACATATAATTTCAGTAGGAATTTTTCGTCTTGACCTTGCGGGAGTTTGTTAACAAAACAGCCAAGTCGATGCTTGTAGCATCTATTTCACTCATTCAGAAGTCTGCAGCGTGTGTTAGAATTAAACCGGTCTAACTCGGTAACAGAGTACGGGTTATTTAGAAGTACAGAAGTACTTAGGTGTAAGCTTGGCTAACATAAATTGCTTCAACCACCAGCCAGTGCGCTTTTAAATTTGTAAATATAAATTTAAATATTTAATAGGAAGGTTAAGGAACCGGAACCTGGTCTTCGAAATTTATATATAGTAAAACAGATGATGGAAGAAATGAAGGTATAGTGGATTTAAAATGCATTAAAAATAACTTTTACATTAAACTTAATGTATTGCGACGGTTTTATTGCCTTTCTGAAACTTTAAAGAGACTGAGGAAGCTAATAATGTTTATTTATCGATCAAATATGTCGGTTTTTGGACATTCAGAGCAAAAAATGTCTTCCACTATACACCATTACGTACACTGCGTCAAATCGAATGTGCTTACAAATCTTGGAGCGTAGAATACGTATAAATTTATATTAAAATTAAATATAAATTTAAATACCATTTAAACTTTGTAAATCACTCTACATTGGAGTACGGTAACATTATGTGCAAAATAGCCAGAAACTGCATTCTTTGGTAATGAACTGTATTTATTGAAGTGTGCGAGCAGTATCACAGTTTGTCTCATTTATAGCATTTTGATCAGAAAGTCATCATTTAGTTGAGGGGCACTGGTTAATCAACGCTAGCCTAACCATTGTCTGTGACCACTGGCCAGAAATTCATTGTATATATGCCTTATTTTATTTTAGAACCATATAAACCAATATTTCAGGTTTCATACGTAATAACAAGTAACAAACGTATGTCCAGTAAAGGGGGCGGGAGGAGAACCGAAATGTTAAGTCTACGCTCTTAATTAAACGTTATTAGCTACCTCAGTCGTTTCAAAATTTCAGAGAGGCAATAATGTCATCCCAATACATAAAGGTTATTGTAAAAGTAATTTTACAACATTTTAAATCAACTGTACCTTCATTTCTATCTTCATCTGTCTTATTATATATAAGTTTTGAAGGCCAGGTCCGAATCCGGTTGCTGGTTCCTGTTCCGGTTATACAACCTCATATAGAATCGTAGAATATATATATTTCCATTCCAGGGAGTAACCGGAATTCCGGTTCCGGTTCCGGCGAAAATCGTGTTCCGATTACGGTTCCGGCAAAGGGCAAAAACCATACCGGAACCGGAATTCCGGTTTAAAAAGTATGTTTGAAATTTTCCACGTTTTTTGCTTCATCTGTGATCCAAACATATGTAATATATATTATACAATGATCAAGCTTCAATACAACCAAGCAAAAGAAAAGATTAACTAAGCAATTTGCCGTTTGAAACGTAAGTAGGGCACATAATTTCAGTAGGAATTTTTCATAATAACCTGCAGGAGTTTGTTAACAAATCAAACCCACGTCGATGCTTGTAGCAGCTATTTTACACATCCAGAAGTCTGTGGGTGCGTTTCAATTAAACCGGTCCAATTCGGTAACAGAGTATGGCTAACGCAGAAGTACTTAGGGTATGGTTGGCTAACATAAATTGCTTCAAGAACCCGCCAATGCGCTTGTAAACTTGGTAAATCAGTCTAAATGAAGTAAACTAACGTTATCTGCAACGCAGCTAGAAACTGCTTTCTTGACAATGAACTGTATTTTTTGAAACTGTGCGAGCAGCATCACAGTGTGTCTCATTTATACCATTCTGATTAGAAAGTTATCATCATTATCATCTAACTTACTGGCACTCTTTGTCCAACGCTAGCCTAAACATTGTACCTTTTCAGAAAATTATCTTCTATCTATTATTTTCTCTTAGAATCATATAGACCAATAATTTTAAGTTTCCTACAGAAGAACATGCAACAAAGGTATGTGTAGTAAAGGGAGGCGACTGGAGACAGAGCGAAAGTGTGTATTGTACGCTCCAAGCTTTGTAAGCATATTCGATTTGACGCAGTATACGCAATGGTGTATAGTGGAAAGGCATTTTTTGCTCTGGGTGTCCAAAAATCGACATATTTGATCGATAAATAAAGATTATTAGCTTCCTCAGTCTCTTTAAAGTTTCAGAAAGGCGATAATACCATGGCAAAAAAATTAAGTTTAATGTGAAAGTTATTTTTAATGCATTTTAAATCCACTATACCTTCATTTCTTCCTTCATTTGTTTTACTATATATAAATTTCGAAGACCAAGTTCCGGATCCGGTTTAAATGGACGGTTCCGGTTCCGGTTATTACTGTGCCATTCCCATATATGGGAATAATATATATATTCTACGATTCTATATGAGGTTGTACCGATTATATCGAAGACTAAGATTTAGTTTTTCCGGTAACAAAGATTCGCTATTTCTGGGTCAGAATTTGGTGCTCCCCTGGAAATCTCTATTACGTATACGCAGAGAAATACATATGTACATATAATCTTAATCAAACTCTTAATCAAATTAAATCATAACTTTTAAACGGCAAATGGTGTTCGCGCTCGCTTTTATTTTTTAGCTCAGCTCAAACGTATCCGACGGCCAGTTCATCGGAACATAGCCTACCTAGTGTGATTGGTTAAGTGTGCCAAAACGACAAAAGTTCAATATACGGAACAGAGATGTGGTTATCGAGTTGAAGGATAGTTAAAAGTTGGTTGGATTTGACTCCACTGTAGTTGTTTTGAGCAGGGAGCGCGACTGAATTCGTTCGCGTTCGGTAACCTCATCTATGCTCGACATAAGTACAAAGAGGAATGGGATTGTGTATAAATCTACAAGTAGGCTTAAAGTCGGCTCAATTGTGACTTCAAAATGCGTTGTACTCGGCGGTTTCACAGGCTATACTCGTGAACCACTACGAGCTAGGGATGCGCAGGGGGATGTTCTATTTTTCTATCTTGGAGGTCCCGATAACAGTAGATCGGGACCGATCTACACAACATTTGAGATTTCCTAAAAGTAAAATTATCGAAGAAATATTTCCGTTGTTTTGTACATTAAGCTTAACTTATTAAAGATGGGGAAATGGATATTTTAATTTACTGACGACGTTTAGTGTGCATTTCTGCATTTCTATAAAGGCGCTGGATCGAGCCGGATCAAGGGAAGATTGTTAAAATGTAAATATCGGACCCAGTTGAGGTCCATTAATGACCTAATCTTAAGTTTAGTTTGGCGGAATTGTTTCGTTGGTTCCTAATGAAAAGCACGGGTTGTCGCAGGGTACTGCAAGAATCCTGATGAAAAGAAAGTATCAAGTAATATTTAATAAGGACGTTGCTTTCTTCCTACATTTTCTTGCTGTCCCAAATGGCAGGCTAAAATTACTAAATTTGTAAGAGCAGGATAGCTCAACATCTCCGACTTAATGCGAAGTTATAATCTACGTCCTAGAGTAGGGTTCCTACTAGCATTGTCGCTGTGGCGGTAGCGGGCGCTCTGGGAGCAGTTAGTGTTTTGATGACTAAGGTCGTCCTCGGAATCCAAGTGAACGGGTTAAGTATTGATTTTGCTAAATGCTTCTCTTAGTCATTACTTTACGAATAGTATCTAAAGGTGGGGATAGTAATGTTCTTGAACACATTTTGGATTTCCTGTTCTTTGAACTCAAGTAATCTAACCTGTTTAATTCAAGGTCAAATCCAGTTCTAGGGAAGAACCATTCTAATTGTCCATCGATCTTAGCTAGAAATTTTGTGTCCTCGTTTCTATGGTTGTTCTTTAAAAGCCTGGCCTAACTATATTTGGGGAAATTAAGGATCATATTGATCCCTAGGTACACCAGTGTACTATGTGCAAATTTTTGTATCCAACTTCGCAAAGGAGGATCTTTGCACTGCCGCAACAATTGGCTGCCCAGTGTGGAAACGCTATATACGGGTCGTCAAAAATTGTTCGTTTGGTTCTTTTATCTTAGGCTGACTATTAGGATACTTAACTAGTACTCACTCGAAAACGAGGAACGCTACCGTTGAGGTCGCGAGTGGATCAATGTCGAAGCAGCGTACCACTCTGGGGCTATCCCCAATCTCCGCTGTGAAGCGGTGGTGCTAGTGTAATGTGTGCAACTTAGGAGGTACCTTTGGCGACATAGTACGTAGATCCGATCCTTCCATTATTTTTTTGTATCTATATCATACAAATGCTACATTGAGCTGAATTTCGGAGCATGCGGGCAAGGGTTAGGAGTTGGTTAAACTTAAGATTCGATCCACCGCATAAATTTAATGATAACGATGCCTTGTAGGCCCTCGGCTCTTGTCCTATAATAAGTAAATTTGCAGGAGTTAACAAAATGAGGCTTCGGAAGTGTCTCAATCCCTATAGAAATTTTAGTCAATTTTTCTAATTTCGAACTAATGCAGTGGATTTATTCCAATAGAATCAATGGTGATTGCATCCGTCAAAAAGTTTCCTTACCAAATTTAACGCAGTTTATGATATCAATTTACTCCGTTTCAATAAATTTTGGGTCCTGACCTAACGAAAAGGCGGGGGCAAACCAAAAATTTTGAATTTCTTAAAAATGCTTGCCTTTCTCTTTGGAAATTTGCGCAGAGGCTGGACTTGACCTATATTTCTGAGGCCAGATTACCTATCCTTTAAAGTTTGATCCGCCGGGTAAAGGCCTGACGTACCCCACATCACTTCTCGCGATGTTGCTGAATTATTCAAAAATGTTGCTGTTCGCAACGAAAGATATTAACCCTGGTAAAGTTGATAGTACTATCGCGGCAGCGTTTATGGGAGCTTCACGACTGCGATACTGTCGTGCTGTACTGATGAAACTAAAAACAGGAAGAGTGGAAACTGCAATGTGCTGCTTCTGCTATAGTGAAACTAAACCTAAACCTGACAAATGAAATGAGCTTTACTTGGACTAAGTCTGTGTAATTTGTGTGAAAAATTTGAGTCTAGTCGGGATGTCTAAGCCCGAGTATCTTTTCAGTCTCCGACCAATCGGAGACCATTTAATTCAGATCGCAGTTGCGGTCTTTTCTAAAAAATATCCAATGAAATTTTAATTTGGGACGGCTAACCGGTAGCGGTCCTAATCCATATCGCAGACAGGTTAACTCGTAACCGTCCCCGTTCCCAATTTTCCCCTTATCTCCCAAGTTTTGGGTTCAGATTAATCATAATTTATGGGTTTATAATTATTATTAAATAAATTTTAATATTAATTTAGTATTTATTTAATTAATATATTTGTATAAATATTTCATAATAAGTATGGTAAGCCTATTATTTTATCCAAACAGCAGGGAATAACCGGAACCAGCAACCGGAACCGTCCATTTAATCCGGAACCGGAACCTGGTCTTCGAAATTTATATATAGTAAAACAGATGATGGAAGAAATGAAGGTATAGTGGATTTAAAATGCATTAAAAATAACTTTTACATTAAACTTAATGTATTGCGATGGTATTATTGCCTTTTTGAAACTTTAAAGAGACTGAGAAAGCTAATAATGTTTAATTATCGATCAAATATGTCGGTTTTTGGACATTCAGAGCAAAAATGTCTTCCACTATACACCATTGCGTATACTGCGTCAAATCGAATGTGCTTACAAAGCTTGGAGCGTAAAATACACACTTTCGCTCTGTCTCCAGTCGCCTCCCTTTACTACACATACCTTTGTTGCATGTTCTTCTGTAGGAAACTTAAAAATTATTGGTCTATATGATTCTAAGAGAAAATAATAGATAGAAGGTAATTTTCTGATCAGTGGTCAGAGACACTGTTTAGGCTAGCGTTGGACAAACAGTGTCTGTCAGTTAGATCATAATGATAACTTTCTAATCAGAATGCTATAAATGAGACACACTGTGATGCTGCTTCCACAGTTTCAATTAATACAGTACACTGCCAAGAAAGCAGTTTCTAGCTGCGTGGCAGATAACGTTAGTTTACTTTACTTGAGACTGATTTACCAAGTTTACAAGCGCACGGGCGGGTGCTTGACGCAATTTATGTTAGCCAAGCATACCCTAAGTACTTCTGCGTAAGCCATATTCTGTTACCGAGTTGGACCGGTTTAATTCAAACGTATCCCACAGACTTCTGGATGGGTAAAATACCTGCTACAAGCATCGACCTGGCTTTGATTTAACAAACTCCTGCAGGTTATTATGAAAAATTCCTGCTCTAATTATGTGCCCTACCTACGTTTCACACGGCAAATTGCTTAGTTAATATTTTCTTTTGCTTGGTTGTATTGGAGCTTGATCATTGTATAATATATATTACATATGTTTGGATTGCAAGATGAAGCAAAAACGTGGAAAATTTCAAAAAATTTTTTAAACCGGAATTCCTGTTCCGGTATGGTTTTTGCCCTTTGCCGGAACCGCAACCGGAACACGATTTTCGCCGGAACCGGAATTCCGGTTACGCCCTGCCAAATAGATATATAAATAACTATATATCTATCTGCGTATCAATTTATTATTATATTAGTACTTTATTATTTATTATAAGTAATTTTTATACATTTATAATTATTGTTAAATTTATATATTAAAATATTTATTAATATTTACTTAATAAGACTACCATTATTTTAATACTAAATAATAAATAATTACGCCAGACGGCTAAGTAAATATAATACATTATATAAATTTAATATTAAATTTATTAGTTAATTAGTTCATGTACTTAATAAATATATTAATATTAATTTTGATATTAAAATTATTTGTAGTTATTATACGTATAAATATAGATACATATATATATACATAACTTATATATGTGGTGGCCAGACGTTTGTGTAAACACGACGTTGAAAAAGAAACAAACCCGGTAGTGGGGGTACAAAATGCGGTCCCAATCCTTCTAAGGGCTCCGGGGCACAAAACGCGGCTCGGAACCGAGCTCAGCTATCCCAGCCGAGGTTTTTGATACCCAATACCTTGAAGTTTAGATCAAAATAGCGGAAACTGAGCTCTTGAACGAGTCCATCTCGACTTACGGCAGTAATATCGACGGCTTTATTGGCCTCCAGTGGGTTCAACGTACTTTTTATGAGTACTGATATACATTTTTGAGTCTGATTTGGCTGGGGGAACACGAATATAGCCGACATGCCACCGCTAAAATTGTCCCAATTTTCACGGATTACTGTACCCAATGTAGGCACAGTGAGCTGATACCGGGCTCAAGTTAAACATTAATTTCCGGGAAACCCAATATTTTTTGTATTTAAACATGTACTAACACTTAAAATAATTAAGTGTAATTAAGTTAAATACCCACGTTTCGAGGGTACTCCAAATTAGCCCTTTATAAGTCCGTGAATTCTAAACGTGGGTGGAAAGCTCGAAAACTTTTGTACCAGAAAAGTACGTCCATCAACAATTTCTCAACCGTTCCGGAGTTACTGACCGGAACAATAAAGGCCCTCAATTCCGAGGACTCGGAATTGGCAACTTAAACTTTTCTTATCAGCTAACTTATCCAGTGAGGATGAACACTTGTAGCTGATATTTTAGTTAACTTAATAAATTTCCAGCGTATTTTGTGAAGATAAGTGATTGAGTAAACTTTAAATAATCGCGCCAACCAAGAAAGTGTATTCTTGCATTTTGTTCGGAGATGTGGGGTCGTTACAAAGAGCCTTAAACTATGCTGTAAATATTTGTCCTAGTTGTTTGTTAGTAGAAGGATTGATTATAGCATCTCTTGGCAGGTTTATCACACAAGGAACATGATTTTTAGGGATGTAGGAATCAACAAAACGCTTGATTTAATGTCACATGCTTTAAACCAATAACTGTCTAAATAGCAGAGTGAAAATTAGTCTGTGCAAAAAGCAAAATTGCAATTTCATGACCAAAATTCCATGGAATAAAAAATCTCGAAAAATTTATTACGTCGCCCGATCTGTTTTAATATGTTCTAAACAGACGCACAATTTCAAATTTCCATCATTTTCTGTTAACAATTAGATATAAACTAGGGACTTGCCTTATGGCCAAGAAAGTGAATTCTGAGTGTATATAAAAGTTAGGAAAATACTTACATTTATTAAAGTCGAAGACCCAAAACAAACCTCAAATAGTACAGCACCACATATAGCAATATTATAGCTTTGTTTTCTGAACGAAATGAGCCTAAGCGCGGTTAAATCGATTTAGTCGTTGAGGAGATGTGTCCAATTTGGTGTTTTCAGGGTCCCAAGGACCTATGTATAAGCCTGATCCACCCCGCACAGCAATACGCAACTGGTCTAAGTAAGGCCACGTATTGCTCCGGGCTTTGCCAGGTGATCGCGACGAGGGATCATGCACTTAATGAATGTTAGCGCGCACCATCGGCGTCTTTGATCGCACCCCACCCCCGCATTTTGAGTTTCTGCCCACAGTGACAACCTTTCGTCCGGCCCAACTTCCTCGGAAATCTTACGCGTTCGCCTAGCTGTATTTCCGTACCCCGCCCTTCGCCCGCCATCTTACGGTCAGACATAATAACTGAGCCGAATTTCGCACCAATTATTTTTTCATTAAAATTATGAGTTAACCGACCCGAAATGTACCACTCAAAGCCCCACTCGAGTAAACTAAAACGTAGCGCTTAACTTTCCGTTAGAGCAAAAAAAACTCAGCGCCCAGACCAAAATAAAAAACTTCTTTTTCAATCTGGTGGATCCCACGAGTCACGTCCCACTTGGGGGGGGGGCCGCGCGCGCGAGGGGAGGGGCCCCCTTCAGCCCGCCGCCCCCCCGCCCCGGCCAACAGTTGGAAAGCAAATCAATTTCTGGTCCAAAGTCCACCCGTTGGCGTCAGTCAGATTGTCATATGTAGCCAACCAGGCTTCAAAGTCCTGGCCGTCGACTCCTGTAAATGGTGGGATGTCCCGTACTTGAATGATGGGACCCGTCGTCGTTCGTTGCGTCAACTGCTGCAGAATTGCAACCAGAGGGTCTCCAGAAGCGGTGGGGGCTGGTCCATTTGTACTACCAGCCGTAGTGGCAGTGCCACTTCCTACATTCGTTGTTCCCGCCGTGCCACTTATTGGTGTTCTATTTGCGCTCGCTGGTAACGACATTTTGATTCCGACTTTGATTATCAATTCCTACTTGTATTGAGTTTGCGTGGCGTCCGTGGTCCCAGTCTGACGTGGGTACGGATGATATGATATATAACTTGCTATATGTGTTTTCTTTACTGTGGACTCTTCTACTGTTGAGCGCAATTTCAGTTCCTTAAAATACTCGTGTACTTACTCCTTAGGTATGTATCTGGTCGTGTAAAATTTTCGCTTCGCCTCGGTTTATAAGTTTATCTCCTATTTTGCCTATTTCCGATTACCGGTACGTTTACTCTCGATTCGATGCTCGCTCGTTGCACCGGACTGCCTAAATTGAGTGGGTCGTATTCGGGTTATACCAGCAGACGACCAGATCCGCTATTGCCAATTGGTCCAACCGTACAAGTTTGAGTTCTGGGTAGATCACCTAGTAGTCTTAAGCAGCAAAAGCCACGTAGGTTGTCCTACCGGAGCGGTTATTTCAACAGAACGGTTCAAAAGCCTGTAAGAGTGATCAGGACCTACCCGACTCTCAGTTTGGAGGTACGTGCAGGCAAAACGTTGGTAACTTCACGCTCTCGCACTCTATCAACACCCTAACCCAACAAGATAACAACGTATATAAACTAAATAATATACATATAATAAACAGCCTGTAATACTGACCACGAGTTCAATTGGCTGAACGTCAATTAATGTCCTCCCTTTCAACAGCACTGTTCCGCGTCGGTCTTCACTCGGCGATCCGTCGAGGCCCAGTACGGTGGTTGCTTTGCGATGTCGAACGGCGACGTAGACGATCCGGCTGCAGACGTACGACGCGTGAGATGTTGCCTCGTGCTCTAAATGAGTTGAACGTCCCTGCTACAATGTCAACTGCGCGGTTAAAGAGCCGACTGAATGTTGGCTCAAACAAAGTTCCGCTACTGTTGGATTTGGACTACTTGCAGGGCTAATTACTGCCGGTTGTGCAGTTCGAAATTATCGCAACGGCTGCTACTACAACAGTTCCAATAACGCGATTACTTAGTAACTTATCAATTGATGACGCTACTAGCTAACGAGATTGCGTACAATCTGAAAATACAGAAGACAAATAGCGGCCCAACATACCATACATTTGTGACTACAACCACCGACTACGCGCCCCTTCGGACGTTTCATCACCACTTCTTCTCGGCACCCAATACATCTTACTTCCAGCTCACGGGGTCCGAGGCAGTGCATAAATTTCACAACCTCAACTCGAAATCTCAGTTCCAGCCGTGCTAGATGGACGAGTCGAATTACCTTCATTCAGCGAAATAAAATAACCACATAAAAACGTTGGACCGCATGAGCTGGTTATCAACACCAGGTATACGCGCCTGCAAGCGCACATGTTTCAACTGTATTTTACAAAACAGACTACTTGATAAACAGGTGCATGATCCACATATAAAACCCTATTAAACACACCAGGTACTCGCATCCTATTGGCAGCAAATGCCTGCGAGAGGTCCGACACCCAAGTTTAAATTTCCGACACCGATTAGTAGAAAACTTTGTCCTGGAACAGATTTCATAAATTATATTGACGCCGCCTCACGGCGTGGCCCCCACTTAATTTATGTACTAGGACCAGTTCTGGCCCTAAGGGATCCCAGCTGCACCACGCTCAGTATTCATGGTGGTGCCCGGACAACCCCGGCTTACACGATTCCCCGGTGGATCCTAATCTAACCGATGGGAACCGCTTAGCTTAGCGGGCTGCTCGGCGGGTTTACCAGGGTGTTCGGCCTGGCCCCTATATTGGCCCACGTGTCTAATGGTATGGAGGTCCCCCTGAGGGAGGGTCATCCCCTAAGCCTGCTCACAGGTAATGAGGCTGACCCGCTATTCCCTCTTTTGATTTCAGTCTCCCTGAAAATGCCCGATGGATGGGACATGACTAGTGGGAATCACCAGATTGAAGGATCAAGGTGATAAATTTTGGTCTGGGCGCTGAGTTGTAATTGCTCTAACGGGACGTACGTTTTAGTTTACTCGAGTGGGTTTGAGTGGTACATTTCGGGTCGGTTAGTTTAAGCTGGGTGATAAAATTTTGGTGCGAAATTCGGCTCAGTTATTTATGTCTGACCATTAATAGCGGGCGAAGGGCGGTACGGAAATACAGCTAGGCGAACGCGTGAGCGCGTAGGAGTTCCGAGGCGCATTGAGCGGAAGGGCGGTTGTGGTGTGGGCAGAAGTTCAAAATGCGGGGGTTCGGTGCGAATCCGAACGCCGGTGGTGTACACTAGTACTCATTAAGTGCATGATACCTAGTAGCAATCACCTCGCTTGAGGTTTCCGGGCTTTGCCAGGTCGTACCGGATCTTATATAAATTTAACAAAAACCAAATCGCTTGCATAAT
>JASANE010006149.1:0-18842 GCA_030248225.1 Trileptium ribeirensis | reverse complement strand
GCTTTAGGTCCAAATTAGGTATTAAAGATTTGTTTCCTCATGCGAGCGGCTTGTGACGTTTTAGTTTTTTAGAAAATCTGTGTATTTAACAACCATTTAACTTTGTACATTTATCGATTTCATTTTATAAGCGAAAATCAGTTTACCGCGCGGGTAAGTGTGCTGACCCGGTGGTGTTAGTGCATGTAATATACCATATCGCTGTGATAGGAGTGAATTTGTACGAACCTAAACCTTGCGAAAAAACTAAAGATAAAGCGCCGTACATGTGATCATAAGATTTGTTGCTTTACATCAGCATTCCCATTAATCAGTTAGAATGAATAAGTGTCGTTGAATAAATATCTTTGAACTCTACGGAACAGCATCGTGTAAGCCAAAACATTCATAAGTGTTCACAGGGATGAGTGTAGGCGTGGGTTTACTTCCTGAAGGTGGGACAGCCCCTACCTTATATTTGTCAAGTAAGTTGTCCCTCCCGCCCGAACAAGGCGCGCGGATAATTTTGCTAATCTTGACAAGATTCGGGAAAAATTTGGGGGATTAGCACAAATTGGTCAAAATATTGACGCAAATTTTAACAAAAGCTTGGAAAATTGGCAAAAATTGGTAAAAATAAGGAAAACTATGAGTTTCTAAAACTTCAAAAAATTACCCTGCGGCGTACCTCCCATTGACATCTCCTCACCGCCAAAGCCCTCTACCAATTCCCTGTTGGCCGGCCTTGGACATCTATGATATATTAATATAAAACTTATCACAGTTATTTAAAAATATTACTTAATACCTAAATAAATTTTAATATTTATTGCGATAAATTAGGGAAAAATTATTATAACACTAAGATTTGTATAAAATCATAAGTAATTTTTTCTATGCCATAATATGTAGATAATAATATAGCAAATATGATTATAACGATAAGTGTTTCGCCAAATCATCATCTCAAAGCCATTTTATATCCAAATTTTACATTGTAAATGTTACATTTCTAATTTGTATACAAAGTTTTGCATCTGTTATAACAACAATGCCGATGCTATTCTTTGTTCACATACAGAGTGATTCGACTCCAATTTGTTGCAATTGTCGTTTATGTCTATCCTGACTAGATCAGAATAAAGGTCATCAGCTTTCCAAGCTTAGTCTAGCAGGTACTACTCCACACTTATTGTTGGTGTATAAAACTAGAACAAATGGACCTATTATAATTATATCAAACCATTGTTAATGGAAATTTACTTGGCGATGACCTATTTATAATTTAAGTATTGATGGGACTTTTCAAATAAACCTTAAGTGAAATGTTGCCACTCAGAGACCACTGTGTGGCCGACATATATAGGTAACGTTGTGTTTGGCGTCAAAATGATTAATACCTTTTATGTTATGAGTCATTTGAACCAATCGGGGAAACTATCACGTGCCTATTCATATTATCTTAAAATATATTTCTGGATCTACGTGATATTTTTCATACCACAAATTGGTGGCATACTCAAATATTCGAAATGTGAAGTAAAAGAAAGTGATGTGATTTCGGTGCTAATATAACCCGACAGCAGCTTATAAGATTAGGTTTATCCTAAATCCATTACATATTTTGAAAATTGTAGGCCATGCGAAATTCATGTTTATCACCCGATAATTGACCAAAATAAACCCAAATGGCTCAAAACATTCAATATGTCCCCATTATTGGCCATGCGAAATCATGTGTATCACCCAATGATTGACCAAAATAAACCTAAATGGCTCAAAACATTCAATATGTCCCCGAAAATTATAGGCCATGCGAAATCATGTGTATCACCCAATGATTGACCAAAATAAACCCAAATGGTTTAAAACTTCCAATATGTCCCTGAAAATTATAGGCCATACGAAATTGATGTGTATCACACAATTATTGACCAAAATAAACCCAAATGGTTCAAAACTTCCAATATGTCCCTGAAATTGTAGGCCATACGGAATTGATGTGTATCACACAATTATTGACCAAAATAAACTCAAATGGCTCAAAACTTCCAATATGTCCTCGAAAATCCGTAGGTGTCAAAAAATTTCTTGCGATATTTTACAATGCACAACCAGTGGGTTAAAAAATTATGACGTTATTAATTACTCAACTGACTCCCTTTCCGCTGTGCATATTTAAATATGAGTTTCTATAACTAACTGGCTGAGGCGGTGGTAATACATTAGCACAAATTTATTCAGTGTAAGTATACAGGGCATATCTGCTACTCGTAAGTGCAATGGGCTTTGCCCACAAACTATTTGAACTTAATATCGTGATGGTGTGGGGACGAATTTCGTATTTTCAGCTCTCAATATGCGCATTATAACGTGTCTGAATTTGTATTTTTGATTTTAGTGGAACAGATTTATTTAAAGACATGCTAAATAGCGTATAGCCATTATGAGTTCAGTAAAAGTTTAGCAAAAGAAGGAATTTTAAAAATCCTTTTGCAACAATACCATCAAAACTTTATGGAAAACACACTAATTTAACTGAAACTACGAATTCAGCACAAAATAACAGCGCATATCGTGTGTGGCGCTTATGCAACGCTTAGGATGTATTGTTCAAAAAACGAAGCATTTACTGCTGACAGCACGAGGATAGTTGCACATCACATACTTAGTGATAGTCTAAGGCTAAGACAAAAACCAAATCTTAGCCTAAGGCTTAAGCAGAGGCATCTTTACAACGTTCGACGCCCTGCTTTACGATATTTGACGCCCCGTCACTTCTTTCGAAGACCGATCGGTGCCAGAGACTGCCGCATAGAGGATAGTGGGAGGCCAAAGGGCAGCCCTGGGCTAAAGTCTGTAGTGAACGTCATGGACTGTATTTTAGTGAAGACGTACGATAGTCGCTCTACAAATCGGCGGTATTAAATGGTGATGCAACTAAAATGGTTCAACTCGCAATTTAGAAATCGCTAAACGAATGAAATATGATTTAGCGATTTTTTTACACTTACGATAGTTTAACAAATTTTAACGACGCCGGTTTCCCTTCGTGACACCGTAGGATCAAGACAACAGTAAGTCTTGACTGTTGTTTTAATAGCAATATTAAAGTATTTATTGCCATACATGTTCGAGGTATGAGGTTTCGGGGGGTATAGCGATGCTTCGGTGGTGTTGTTATAAGGATAAGTTTTTGAAATTTGTTAGAACTATTTTTGCCAATTTTGGCTCAATTTTTGACAATTTTCCCAAATTTTTGCTAAATTCGCCCAATTTTGTCCATTTCCCCCGATTTTTTTTATATTTTTTGGCGAAATTACTCGCTCACCAAGGCACGGGGAGGGAGTGGGTGTGAGCTGTGGAGACACAGAGGGGTCAGGCTACCTCCCATGGGGTGTTGGTGCTGATTCCAAGGAGCTCTGAGTCGTATGAGATAATTGCCCTATCCTTGCTATACAATGTATTACTTATTACACTTTACATTATACTGACAGCTATCCTCTTGCGTTTACAAAAATTCACTGCCACTGTTGCCTGCAATATAATATTCTTATGATGACCAATAAGTTAGACTGAATCGTGGAACAGACGGACAGATGAAGAAACTTTCAGTTAACAGCGTTAACAGATATAATGGACTAAGAGATCATGAAAACTAGCTGCCGTCTGAGCGACGACGTAGACCGTAGTGAGAATACTTATAGCGATTGCAGTGTAATGATATTGTCATTTAAATCCTTACATCGCAGCAATATACCCTTAGCAGGTAAGTCCCCACCCCAATAAGCTCATATGAGTGTGCATGTATTTTATCTTGTTGTTCAACTTTAGAGTGCTTAAATAGTTATGTATGAAACGTCTTCTAAGAATCTGAGCTAATATTAGATCAAGATTGATTTCAAATCATTATTTAGTTGACAATTCTGACCAGAACAGGTCGGTGAAGGATTAGCAAATTAAAATAATTTTAACAACAAACTGACGCAAATCGAATTTCACAACAAATTTGTAAATTCCAAAAATAAATGTTTGTGATTAATTCGTTGTCAATTCAGCAATCACGATTGATTTTACAGCAGTTTGACCGCAGAATGAAAGAAAGTATGTTAGTTTTATTTATTATTTATTAAATTTACGGCGCAGTACACGAGTCAAGTAAATCTTCTTTCCCATACGGTTTTATTTTTCTCATTGCATTTATTTATATAAATTTATATTTAGTATAAATAAATTACATGGCTAAAATATAACTTATGTTAACAAAACTTATATAAATCTTTTCGAACTCAAAGTTTAAGCAGGAAGTGTAAATAAAATATAACAAACACAAGAACATGCCACATAAAATGTTTGTACTACAATTATATTAATCCAAAATTAACATATAATTCGTAAGAAATTTATTCTTAAAGGAGTTCAGAACAGTTGAAAGTGATCTATCCTGTTACTAGCATTAGTATTTGATTTAAAATATTTGCAAATAATATTGGCAAACCACTTCTTCTGATTATTCAAACATAAATGATTTGATTTCCAAACAACGTTTGTGCCATATTGCACAAAGTTATAGAAACTGTATGTTATTTATATTTAAATTTGAATTTGTAATTTAAATAGACAAAAATAGAGACCAAATTTTTGTATCAGAACCACATTTAGTCTCCAGGAAAGATTCGTGATCGCTACTAAAATATCTCTCAAACAAAAATGTGCGTGTGCATAATTGTGTCGTTTGCTAATTTTGTGGTAAAAAATAAAACGAAACTGTACTACTACGACTTTTGTACTAGTCGTACGGTTCTGTCAGCGCAGTGATGCTGACGTTCTGTTAGGGGTCACTCATTCCCGAATATGTCTATATATTTCCCAGTCGGACAGTGCTATCAGTGCAGTGACGCTGATGTTCTATTAGGGATCAGTCATTCCCGAATATTTCTAATTTTTACTAGTCGGACGGTTCTATCAGCCCAGTGACGCCGACGTTCTGTTAGGGGTTAGTCATTCCCGAATATTTCTAATTTTTACTAGTCGAACGGTTTTATCAGCCCAGTGACGCCGACGTTCTGTTAGGGGTCAGTCATTCCCGAATATGTCTATATATCTCTTACTCGGGCAGTTCTATCAGCGCAGTGACGCCGACGTTCAGTTAGGGGTCATTCATTCCCGAATATGTCTACATAGTTCATAGTCGGACAATTCTATCAGCGCAGTGACGCTGACGTTCTATTAGGGGTCAGTCATTCCCGAATATTTCTGATTTTTACTAGTCGGACGGTTCTATTAGCGCAGTGACGCTGACGTTCTGTTAGGGGTTAGTTATTCCCGAATATTTCTAATTTTTACTTGTCGCACGGTTCAATCAGCCCAGTGACGCCGACGTTCTGTTAGGGGTAAGTCATTCCCGGATATGTCTATATAATTCCTAGTCGGACAGTTCTATCAGCGCAGTGACGCTTACGTTCTATTAGGGGTCAGTCATTCCCGAATATTTCTAATTTTTACTAGTCGAACGGTTTTATCAGCCCAGTGACGCCGACGTTCTGTTAGGGGTCAGTCATTCCCTAATATGTCTATATATCTCTTAATCGGGCAGTTCTATCAGCGCAGTGACGCCGACGTTCTGTTAGGGGTCATTTATTCCCGAATATGTCTACATAGTTCATAGTCGGACAATTCTATCAGCGCAGTGACGCTGACGTTCTATTAGGGGTCAGTCATCCCCGAATATTTCTGATTTTTACAAGTCGGACGGTTCTATTAGCGCAGTGACGCTGACGTTCTGTTAGGGGTCAATCATTCCCGAATATTTCTAATTTTTACTTGTCGGACGGTTCTATCAGCCCAGTGACCCTTACGTTCTATTAGGGGTCAGTCATTCCCGAATATTTCTAATTTTTACTAGTCGAACGGTTTTATCAGCCCAGTGACGCCGACGTTCTGTTAGGGGTCAGTCATTCCCGAATATGTCTACATAGTTCATAGTCGGACAATTCTATCAGCGCAGTGACGCTGACGTTCTATTAGGGGTCAGTCATTCCCGAATATTTCTGATTTTTACTAGTCGACGGTTCTATCAGCGCAGTGACGCTGACGTTCTATTAGGGGTCATTCATTCACGAATATGTCTACATAATTCATAGTCGGACAATTCTATCAGCGCAGTGACGCTGACGTTCTATTAGGGGTCAGTCATTCCAGAATATTTCTGATTTTTACTAGTCGACGGTTCTATCAGCGCAGTGACGCTGACGTTCTATTAGGGGTCAGTCATTCCCGAATATGTCTACATAGTTCATAGTCGGACAATTCTATCAGCGCAGTGTCGCTGACGTTCTATTAGGGGTCAGTCATTCCCGAATATTTCTGATTTTTACTAGTCGACGGTTCTATCAGCGCAGGGACGCTGACGTTCTATTAGGGGTCAGTCATTCCCGAATATGTCTACATAGTTCACAGTCGGACAATTCTATCAGCGCAGTGACGCTGACGTTCTATTTGGGGTCAGTCATTCCCGAATATTTCTGATTTTTACTAGTCGATGGTTCTATCAGTGCAGCGACGCTGACGTTCTATTAGGGGTCAGTCATTCCCGAATATTTCTGATTTTTACTAGTCGACGGTTCTATTGGCGCAGTGACGCTGACGTTCTATTAGGGGTCAGACATTCCCGAATATTTCTAATTTTTATTAGTCGACGGTTCTATCAGCCCAGTGACGCCGACGTTCTGTTAGGGGTCATTCATTCCGGAATATGTATACATAGTTAATAGTCGGACAATTCTATCTGCGCAGTGACGCTGACGTTCTATTAGGGGTCAGTCATTCCCGAATATTTCTGATTTTTACTAGTCGACGGTTCTATCAGCGCAGTGACGCTGACGTTCTATTAGGGGTCAGTCATTCCCGAAATTCGTAACTTTTCTATAGTAGAGGAAGAACGGCAGTGTTATTAATATTTAAAGTTAAAACAGAGCATAGCTAACGTGTAACTAATGGGGGGATGGGGGATGCGTCCCACCAAACATCTGGCCATCTGGGACCAAAACCCCTCGGTATACGTACCCTATGGCCAAAATTCCAGCTTAGATATTCCACCAAATCTTTCGCACCCCCCCCCCCGAGCTTGAAGAGAAATGTGTTCCAATGTTGCACGAACCACCTTTCAAGGTCCGGTGACATCACCTTTTCGTATATATATGATAAATTTAATAAAAATAGTATGTAGATGGTGAGTGTGAAAAAACACTGTGTAACAAATGTACGAACATTATGTTGTTTCCTCAAAAACCCATAAATTTTGCCCTTATAAAATATCAATTTCACGATATAAACTAACTTCTTTAAAATATAGTAATTCCAACGCAGTTCGATATTGTTGAGTACGTCTATGGTTGGATATTTAATTTGGTCACAACTTCAATTTTTATATATATACCTACTTGACACTATCCGAAAAATTATATTGCTCATTAAATATACACGTATACATCAGGTAATTCGAAAATTTTCACTGTACATATAGCTGGACAATACATAAGTATATACTACGGAATGGCGATGTCTATCAAAAATGATCTGAAAATTTCAATCAAAACTCTTCATAAATTTAGGAAATATCAAGGCACAAATATGTATGTTTTGTAGTGTGTAATGATTAATAGCGCTTTAGATTGTCTGATTTAGATTCTACTCATAACTTCATCTTTCTCAAGATCGATTGTTGAAACGAAGCGAACGAAGTGAGCGGAGTTTCATTTTACACCTATACCTTTGCTAGAGACAAAAATAGTTAATTTCTTTTTTGTCCGTCCGTGGAGATCATTCCTCATCACCTGATGGATGGAACGTCACAATTTTTATTTGGTCATAAATTCAGTCTTTTTGTGCTCTTTCATTAGACACTAAACCCGACGACGTCAAAGTCAAAATGAGTCATAAAGGGACCAAGGGTTACATTTTTTTGAAAATCGGTCATCCGGGTATCTATATTTCGCAACCTATGTCTCCAGATAGAGACTTCGCAGTGATAACCGCACTAGCTACATCTATGCAGTTATGAATTTCTTGCAACAGCTGTGAGCCAAACTTCAAAAAATGCCCTTAAAATGAAATTTCCAAAGCAATTTTTGCTTGTCGGGGTGAACTGTGGGATTATAGGGTTATTTACCATGTTAAACAAGTTGGTTTCATTGTTTTAACACCATATTGGCTGTGTTATTAATCCAGTGAGACAGTGCACGAGCACAATTTGGTAAATTTTGGCACCAAAAATAGTCAAACTTCGCCACTTTTCTAATATAGATGTAGACATATTTATAGCAAATATTGAGAAAAGTATATCACAGCACCACAACTCAGTCGTGTGTTACATATAGTTTATCGTTGATACGTTATGCTCGTTTATAATCTGACAAAAGGTATTTCTTAGCAGGAACGCTGCGCGAATATTTCGATATAAGAATAGCTCCGATTTAGTATACAGGTAAGTAAACTATGATTAAAAGCAGTCCAGAGGCTACGTGCGTCCAAATTAGGTTGAAACATTTCGCAGCAC
Source organism: Trileptium ribeirensis (assembly GCA_030248225.1). Taxonomy (NCBI): domain Eukaryota; kingdom Metazoa; phylum Nematoda; class Enoplea; order Enoplida; family Thoracostomopsidae; genus Trileptium; species Trileptium ribeirensis. Next base: position 10,306 of record JASANE010006149.1, on the reverse strand, counting down.
TTTTGACATGCAATGTTATAACGGTAAAGTTTAACATAACTGTGCCATTGAACATAGGTTATTTCGATTGTTTTTTTAGATTACATACATTCGCACAAATCCAAGAGAATTTTTCTCATGTTTAGGCCCTCTAATTAATTGAGTAAATGTTTCGGTTTTGTGCAAAGCCCCATTCAGCCAGTACCTCAATTAAATTAATTAAGTTTGACTAAGATGTAAACCAATACCCATATAGTTACAGTTTCAGTCGGGTAGTTTGAAAATTTTGTCATTCCAAGACGCGTTCTTGCGTCATCAATAAATTTCCATGGTTTGAAATTATTCTTTTGTTTTCTGTCAAAATTCTACAACATAAAGACTGTCGATTTGACACGGTATGATTTTAATTTACAATCTATAACAGAAACAGCCTATTATTTTACCATTTTGTGGGAACATAGTGGAGAGGATTGCAATATGTTTGGTATATAATTGCAATGTATATGCAATATGATTGCAATATTATGACTTATTAGCATCCAGTTGTAGTTTGTTTATATCACAGCGAAAAAAATAACAAAAATGCAAACACTCAATGTTTAAGAACAACATGTTGATACATACTGCGAATTTTGAATTCGTATATCATTACAATTATGTTTTATTGCCAAATCAATACATCCTAACTCTTTCCTGTATCCTGCACGATGTTACAGGCCCAAAGGCCAGATCGCAAACAGCAATGGTTGAAAATCGAGACTAGTTTCTGAACTATAGCATAGAAATAACTAAGCTGTGTCGCATGGTGAAATATGAAACAAACAGTCCAAGTAATTACAGAAGTTTCAGACTGCTATAATACAAGTAACCCTGTGGGTCGTTACGTTATATTGTTAGAAAAAGTACAGATTACAGCGTGGAGTTCGAGGGAAGGGGACGTTAGCCCCCCGACTACGCTTAGGTTTAGGGCATGGTTTGTATAATGACGTCAGCTTAAGCTAAGGTTAAGACTTTACGTTTATAAGTATATCGGTAATTGCATTAACATTACGCCTCTCAGGGTTACTTTGAACCTTTGAAAACTAGCTCAAAACAGCGTTCGAGAACCAAGGAGATATATAATAAGCACAATTCAATTTAATTTCCATGGTATTTTGTTTGACGGGTCCTATAAATACTTGTACTTTGTAATTGGGACCGTAACAAATAATGTCCTTGCTTTGATGTCAGTTTTTGTGGACAACCCGTATTATTGCCATTGGGTTTACCCTATCGAAATACCATATATTAGTGCAGCAAGAGGTGGGTTTTAATCCTCTAAATCCTGGACCTAAAAATAAACATGCCAACGTGGCTGCCATTTTAGATTGTAAGCAACGGCAGGCTTTACCTACTAATAATACATAGATTATGATACGTTTTATCAACGTAAACTAAACAACATAAAAGGTTCAAAGTTAGAAATAAAAATTTTGATTCTTTAATTAAAACGAAACGAACAGTTCTTGCAACTAGTGTTGGTCCAAATAACCCTGAGAGGCAATACGTTATATCGTTAGAAAAACTGCATACGACATGGCATGCAACAAACTTTGGCCCCTCCAAGATACCTTGGTCCTAGTATTTATAAGATTTACAATACCTACAATGTGATTGGCGAAATTTTTGCAACACTTATGGCTTAGTGACTGATAGAGGTATTTAGCAAATTATTCCATCTATTCAATGTGTTTGACTCTACGGCTTCTTGAACATAACGTTTTATACATACCATCCACTGTCTTAAAAATGAGTTATCTGGACCTCTTTTCCAACTCACTTACTTCCATGATATGCTGTGTACCATGGTGAGTAGAAATTAGCAAAAACAACAGCGCAGCCTGACGGTAGTGTCAAAGAACAACGGGAAAGTATTTTTGATGGTTATTTTTAATAATTATATGTTTTTATTCGCGGAAGTAAATGTCTTTGTAAAATTATCATGGACAAGAATTTTTTCCATAAAAAGGTCGAAATTATTTTAACTATTAACTATCGACGCCGTTAATTCTCAATGTGTTCTCAATTTAATAAAAAATGTAAAACAATCAACACCACTAATTCAGTGCATATTTTTACAAACCGTAAACGATATTAAAACATAGTTCGAGTATAATTCGTTTTGACAGGATTGCCGCGGTAAATAAGTAAATAAATAACTATTAGTTGAGCGTTTGTAGCGACATTAGTTGTAACAGTATTCGTAACGATCGTTTGCAACATTTTCGCTTATTGATTAGGTGTGTTATGTTTATATTACTTCTACAGATGTTGCGATGATTGTGGTCGGAACAATTATGGATGGTCTTTAAAATTAGAAAACAAGTTCCTTAATGTACGTTGCATCGTTACACATATTTATGTGTACAAACTTAAAGTATACAGCTTATTAAATCTGCAATGATCATACAACTTTGAGCATACATTTTAGAGACTGATGGATAACTCATCTCAGTTAAGTCGTTCCTATCAGATTTATTGTGACTATTAAATTATTGACTTTTCATACGTTTTAGTAAATATTTGAAGAAAGAAAGGGGCATTTTCATTGCTTTTTAAACAGCTCTGCACATGCTAAATATACAACAGTTGAATCCAGTTGCCTGAGAGTAATATTACGGAATTTTTTCACCGTTGGATCTTGTCTCGACATACCATATCTAGCCAAAAGTTGAGATTTTTAGTTGAATTCAGCATCTAAAACGGGGATAAAATGTAATTTGGCACGATAAAAGGTGCCACAATGTATAACAAAATTGCTAAATTTAGCTTCGGTCGCAGCTGAAACCATTATATTTTGTGAACCAAAAATGCACGGAGGTTCATGTAATTTATACAATTAAAAAGAATAAAATATTTTTTCTAAAAATTCATTATAACTATATTAAAATATACATGCTTCGGTACAATATTTTTGGAAGATAAAGGCAAACTGGCGTTCAACCTGTCAGAATAAGCTCCGTTAAATGTATCATTGGTTGAAGGCCACTTTGCAATGGCCCCAGATGTGAGAGTTTTCCTGCATTTTGCCATTAAATCTTTTAGTATTCAACGCATTGTTAAACTCTTTTCGAGAAAAAGTAAATTGCTATTGGAAATTATAGAAAAATCGAAAAAATGGAATTTGCTCAAATTTAGGCATACGCTGTTGCTTCAGCAAACGAATTAACAATATTGCCGAGATTAAACTTAGCTCGTCGTCCGTAGAGTTGCTTGTTACCTAGCATGACCACATTATGAAGAAATTAATTCTTCTGCTTCCAAGGGGCAAATGATGCCGCTGTTCTAAAGCACAGAGCCGTTTATCAGCGGTGGACAGCTCATATTTAAACACAATTGAAGTATACTGCCTGTCGCCGAAAAGGAAAAAATTGTCAAAATCGGTGCCCCGTTGCAATATTACGTCAATTGTCCAGAGATGGCTATTTCTCGCTCGACGTCTGCTATGTGTTCAGTCACTGCTCGAAACACGTATAACACTGCTCGTTAGATGTTGGCTCGGTTTTTACTAGGCGGTCGCTCGCTGCTCATTAGATATTCGATTGCGACATGCACGCTCGCTCGAAAGTTGATAAAAATTTCTGGCGACCACAGTCAACTAAAAAAGGCAAAATCATAGTATTACAATATTGGACTTTGGAAAAATTGTGTTGTAGCGATGCTGAACATCATTTCAAAATTGATTAAATAATTCAACTTACGTAATCGCTCGATGCTTTCTCGCTCCAAAAGCGATAATAAGTTCTGGTGCGCACTGTAGATTGTAAAAAACAAAATCAGTACCAATATCTAAAAGGACGTGGGACGCAGTAACCCAAAATTTTGTAACATGACTTATTTTATTATGACAATAATTCAGAGTCATTTTTAAAATAAGCAAACGTTTAGTTTTGGACATTTCTAAAATTCGGAACGAGTCTGTGCTACTGGCAATTATAACTAATTACTTATGTTGACTTAGTATTGAGCTGATGTTGTGTACAATATTACTCGGTAATTTCGGCAATGTAAAATAAAATAGTTATCGTTACCAAATGGTTCGCGTATTTTCCATCTTTTCAAGTCAACTTCGCCGGACCTTTTAGAAGCCAAAATAAACAAATTTTAAGGGGATTCATTTGTGTTGCGGCTACAACGACCGAGTTATTTTGATTATAAAGACTGTAATAAAATATTCTCTACTACCGTTGGGATTTTAGTGCACTAAATACCGAAAAATACAACAGTTTTTTAGAGTACAATTCTCATTAAACGAGGCGTGATAATATAAGAATTTGGTGCGAAGTTTGATATAAAAAATATTGATATGCATATAATGTTCTGCCAAAAAATATTGCTTATAACAACATTTATATTATTAAATTGTGCAAAAATACCTTTATTTTGACGATTAAAATTCATTTATTAAGTAAAAATATACATATAAATGAAACAAAATATGTATAATTTTTGGTAAGGGATACATACCTATAATAATAAATTGTTTAGGTATTGTATTGTATTTCGAGTAATGTTTTAATAAAAATTCATATAATATGGAAAATTGCTCATTTTATTTCGTCTATGCTGCAGCGTGAACGAATATCAGCAGTAATTTGTGTGTTTACTATGGTTGTCTTTGAAATAAGCGACAAAATTTTATTTTTTTATTGCGCACAACGAGTAAAGACCTCCACCTGTGTTGTATACGGAGGGTAATTGCTGTGTTGACTGTTTACAATAATAATAGCTAAAGAACACGTAGAACAGGAATAGCCAAAGCGTATTTAGAACGCCAAAAGTATGCTATAGCTCTAAAATGCATCAATCACATTCATCGAGTTTACGATTTTAGCTGCTAAAGCGAATTTACATTGTGATCGGTGATTGAAGAAACTATGAAAGCAGGTGTCACTTACCGTATATTAAAGATTAAACAATCTTTTGTGTAAAGAACTACAACATTCATTTTGTTCGCTTAATTCTTAAAAATTTTATAAAATTAATTACAAGCTATATTGTAAATAGGTTTTCACAGTAGCAATCAGGTTATATAGCTTTATGATTAACCCAAACATTGTTGTAAGAACTGGGATACATTTTGACTAGATCTTGATAGCGTTACAGACGTTATTGTCAAAATGGTGTTCTTAGGCTGTGAGAAACTTTGACAGTAACTTTTCTATCACCGTATAGTATATTTTGCAAGACCAATAAAAATATAAAATGACTATACGTTAATTCTCAGGTATCACATGATTACAATATTTTGTGCACTTTCTCTCATTTGCAATCTAAAACAATATCTCAGCGTGACGACGGCAACAACAATGAGTTTACATAGCATCCAAGAATCAGCCAATCAACATATCTCTATATACACAGATACAAATATGTATATATGCAATGACGCATCTATTTTGTGACAACGCCAGCATGACACCGCACAGCTTACACGTTACACTAATCGCTGTGCTTACATTCTGCACACGGTATGAATCAATCAATCAATCAATTAAAAGCAAATATTAAGCAAGCGTCGATAAATTTTCTTCAGAAAATTTTGTAAAAACATACGTCTATCACACAGTGGAGCTTATAGAACGAAATTTTATTGTTATCACAACTGCGAACAACTGATTTCTAACTGTTTTAGCTAAAGTGTGGACGACACTACAAAATCAATATCATCGACAAGATACATAAAACACCGGTCAACACGCATTCCAAACAGCAACAATCAACAATATTGTATTATAATAGTAATAATTTATTATTTAAATAAATATAATAAAAGTAAACAATGATTAAATTTATATTTATAACATATTTATTATGATGTATAAAATATGTTTCTATTTTATTAGAATAACGAAGAAACATTGCATACTTGCACTCTAACTAACTAACTAACTACTATTTAAACATTTAAACTATTCAAATTTCGTATTTGAAAAAAAATATCCTTTATCCAAATTGCCTTTTAATCCGTGTTAAAACTATATTGATGCTAAATAGTTGTTAAATTCTACTGCTCTAACTAAGTTACGATCAATAAAAGTGCTCGATCCAATGTATAAAAAAGACAATACTTACAGCACAAACGAATGATGACTAAGTGCCTTTTTGGTGGATATGAAAATTATTCGTAGCTGAAGTCGTAGTCAGGACATGAAAAAATTTGTAAACAGTTGAAATATAATGAAATATTTTTTACATCTGTGTCTTTATACGTATGTCTATGAAGGACCTCAACTTAGCATAAGGCTGAGGCTTAGTATGCAAAGAACGGCATGACATGCATTATACTTACGCCTCTGCGGGTTAATTTTACCAAACAATTTTTATATCGAACTATCTATCTTCAAATTGTTAGAAATAAAAACAAACTTAGATAAATACCGACATTAAATGCTATATTGCTAACCGATGTGATAATTCTGTGATGATTCTATGAAATTCTGATTCTCTGAAATTCTATATTGATAACCGATGTGATAATTGCTGTGATAATTCCGCCAAGAATTATCACAGCCGCAGAATACCTTTTAAGCGGCGAAATATGTAAAATTGGTAGAAATAAAAACAAACCTAGATCGTTGGCATTCTAAATACCATATTGCTAATCGATAGTTCCGCCAAGAATTATCACAGCCGCAGAATACCTTTTAAGCGGCGAAATATGTAAAATTGTTAGAAATAAAAACAAACCTAGATCGTTGGCATTCTAAATGCCATATTGCTAATCGATAGTTCCGCCAAGAATTATCACAGCCGCAGAATACCTTTTAAGCGGCGAAATATGTCACTGGGCTGCCTATATCGGCGCATTCTATAATTTTAACATGGAGTATGTGTATCATCCATTTTTAAAGAATTGGTTCAGTTCATTTTCTATCAAAACACACTACCGGATAAACGATGCAGTGATAATATTTAATGTTACAGTTGCAGAGCATTCTGTCCGTTTTTAGAAACTAAGAAAACTGTGTCATTCCAGCTTAGAGTACATTTGAAAAACACGCGCTGAAATCAACATCTGGGTGCCGTTATCCTAAGCTGAAGGCTGAGGTTGATAGTTGCTGACAAATGTATTTTAAGGAAATAAACAATATTGATTGTTTGAATAATTGACTGGATTGCAGCCAGTCTGTGCAAATGTCATAAAAAATTTTACAGTATCTTACAGCGTTCACACAAATATAGCAACAACAACCGTAATAACACTGTATTAGGTAATAATTGCAGACCAATAACCACATAGTCCGCGTAGAAAGGTTAGTTAAACCACCACAAGCCAATAATTGGCTTAGGGGATAGATGGTTCAGGCGGCTGTGAAGGGCGGCAGTAAATGGGAATAAATTTTTGCAACTGCAGAATTTGCTCATACTTATATTTCCTAAAATAAGCATAACAATTTGTTCATGATTGGGGAAATTTCCAATTCGTATTCGGGGTGTGAAGGGGTGAGAAGCGTCAGAGAGGGAGGTAGATATGGCTTAGAAATCCAACCCTAAGAACAGTTAACTACTCTCTACTGCCCTTATGGACAACTATGGTTTCGACCACCATTGAGAGTCAGCGACTCAGGCAATGGCTTACTGTCAGTCAGTGTAACAACTGCCAGTGTTGTTTGTCACACTTCAAATATTGGATGTCACAAGAATGCTATATGGGGGTTAATAATAGTAATATAAGTATAAATAACATTGTAATCTTGTCGTAGCAATAAAACTGACTGGTCAACTTCAAAACAATTTCGCATACAGTAAGTATATATTTCTTTTCCGACACTGTAATAGTCGGAAAAGATTAACACACACCGCAAGTCACTGTGTTACGTGGGCCAAATAGCGTAACATTCCGATTTTTTGTTTTTAAAGACTGCCGTTATCGACGGAATTTGAATTGATACCTATACGAAAAACCCTGTAATTTTAATACTAGTTTATTCATAGCTTGGGCACCAAAATTTGTACCTCGAAGAACTTACCAATGTAATAATTAGGTTAATATTAAGAGACATTGCAAGTCGCTGCATCACTGTATCACCTGGGCCAAACTGTGTAGCATTCCAATCTACCGGCTATAATAGTCGGGACACACCAACAGACACTGTAGGTCACTATATTACGTAAGCCAAACAGTGTAACACTCTGAATTTTATTTTTTAAGGCGAACATTATGGCGGAATTTGCATTGATTATACAATAACCGGTGTTTTAATAGCTGTTTTTTTAATATCTGTATTATGTACACAAATCTGCATCTATGAGGACTTACCGTTCACCCCCATTACCTACCGAGCTTGTTTGTGGAAATAGCATCCGTAAAGTACTGTCTTTGAATCCAAAATTTCTCTTAAAGTGTACATACACGCTCAAGCTACGAGGTACCAGGGTGCAAGGCGCGCGGGTGCCTTCGGCCTCCCAGGAAGGGGTTCAGTCAATCAGCGTGGTCGCGGCAACTACGTCACCGCCAGGAACTGGAGGGCGGATAACCTCCCGGGGGGAGTCGACAAGGCAATGTTTTATCCTGAGAGGAGGGATGGGTATAACCTTCCTATCCTTCCTAAATGCATTAAATCTCTTATCGAACTGTGTTACATTTATAGTATTTTCGGCTGCTAAAAGGAGAGTAGCTGCCGGGTATATAGTAGTAAGAATTTCCAACCACCACCAACAGTTGGGCTTTCTACCATTAAATAAAGTCACAAACCTAGTGCAAGTTTTTATTGATAAACCAAAAATTCAGCCCGGAAAGCTTTCGCTATTGGCTCAAAATGTTGACTTTTTACGTGTTCTAGTCCTTTTTATTACCATTCGAATTTTAAAATCTACTCTTTGCCTTATTAAACTAAATTTTTGGCTATTTTACGTTATACAAATTGCGAATTCTCATATACTTATTGCAACATATTTACCACTTGAATGATTCAACTATCTTTACTGAGTTAGTTTTAGTGAATTTCTTGATATCTTCAAAGATTTAGCTCAAACTTTTAGCACAACATTTGTTCTCAAATTTTGACGTTCAAACTTTCAAGAAATTTGATCAAATGCAAGTTTTTATTGCACATTGGCAAATTCGAAAGCGTGAAAACCATACATGCTCATGCGGATAGAGGATGAATTATCCACCAGATGGTCGGACTCCCTCTGGGCCTCGCCGATAACCCTGAGATATAACCTCATCTCCGCCCCCGCATCCAGCTTCCCTATTTTTAGCCAAAATAGGTAAAAATCGGTCAAAAATGAGCATACATTGGGCTTAATTGGGAAAAAATTTTTGAACGATAGAGCAAAAGCAAAGTTTTTTTCAGTGTACGGATAGTAAATTTATGGAATAATCTTCCAGAATTGCTGAATAGCAAAATCGTTGTATTAGCAAAAACCGTTATTTCATCATAAGTCAACAAAAATTAATTTCTCGTAGTAATTAAGTTCAATAATCAATAATCAGATATTTGTGGAATTTACTCCCTTTTGGACAAAAATATTGACGGCTTACAAAACATAAATTTTTTCTTATAATTTTTTAATTCTATTTTAAAATATATATACAGCTTGCAATGAATTGTTTTCTATTTGTGTCAATGTCAATAAATAAACAAATATAATTGGTAAAATAAGCGTCTAAAAAATTCGGAACCAAAAATTTGAAAAATTTATCACCTCTATGACTACCCCCGACACCCTGACCCCTCCTGGCGACGAACTCCCCATTCCCCCGTCGCACCAGCTATCCTCCTGGGACTTCCAACCTAGTCTATGTATGGTGAACACTGTTCAAGTATTCGCAACACATTAGTTTGACCAATCAAGGACATTGAACTTGACTATATCTTGAACGTTTTTGAATAAAAAATTTAGCAAAGTGTGGGAAAAACTTGAAGCATGGTGATTTTTCACCTTTTCCGTTACAAACTACTGTACAGTTTTCATCAAATTTTGACATCGAACTTGACTATTTCTTGAACGTTTTAGAATAAAAAATTTACCAAAGTATGGCAAAAACTTGAAGCATGGTGATTTTTCACCTTTTCCGTTACAAACTACTGTACAGTTTTCATCAAATTTTGACATTGATCTTGACTATATCTTGAACGTTTTTGAATAAAAAATTTACCAAAGTATGGCAAAAACTTGAAGCATGGTGATTTTTCACCTTTTCCGTTACAAACTACTGTACAGTTTTCATCAAATTTTGACATCGAACTTGACTATTTCTTGAACGTTTTAGAATAAAAAATTTACCAAAGTATGGCAAAAACTTGAAGCATGGTGATTTTTCACCTTTTCCGTTACA
>JASANE010006146.1:0-18964 GCA_030248225.1 Trileptium ribeirensis | reverse complement strand
ATCTCTATTCAGTCAAAGACGTGTTCCTAAAATTTTATTCCGCAAAATTTAATGTTGAGCTTCGTTCGTTCAGCAAATCTTGTGCAGCCTAGGACGAAATAATAAAAATATATAACGAACGTCATCTGTTTTCGATGCTGACCAAATTTTACGTTTTACAAAGGTATATCTCCAAAGAAAAGTTGGCATAGTTTTTCAGAAAAGTTTTTAAAAATGCACCAGTATGGCATAAAACATATGATGGAGACACTTCCGTGTCCCTATAATACACCCTGAGGATCATAAATGTGTTATTTGGAGTGTATTATGAGACATTCAAGATAACGTGTGTGCAGCGTGTCACACCATGGTCCCACAGTCAGCCGCGACCATAACCAATAATCCACTGTTGAGACACAGTGGACAATGGCACAGTGTCACAGCGGACAATTTAAATTATCCTTTGTAGTCGAGAGCGACTACATAAAAATTGTCTAAGAGTATCACACGGCACTCCGTTTTGCTCAAACTCAGTATTAAACTTGTTTTAATATAGCCACTCTCAACTACGGGGGATAAATTAAATTGTCCGCTGTGACACTTTGTCATTGTGCATTAAGCCAACTGTGACACTAACGGATTATTGTGTATAGTCGCGGCCGACTGTGGGACAATGGTGTGATATGCTGCACACACGTTATCGTGAACGTTTCATTAGCTGCATTACACCCAGTGGGTTATGCGTGAGTTCAACTAAAATGACATCTGCAACCATCCTATTTTTCATTTTTGGATAAAATTTGTTACGGAACACTTTTTGGTCAATTGAAATTCGGGTAAAACTGTTCGCGAACGCTGAACAAATTTAAAGCAAAAGTGACGTCACAATCAAATCGACAAATTTTCGTTCTCAAATATGTAGGTAATTTTATTTCAATTTTCGCGAACACTGTATAATCCAATTTTAAATGAAAATACAATAGGGAACAGAATTTCTGCAACCTGAAATCAATAAAATTCTGTTCGAACACAAGGTCTAATTTCTGGCACTTGAATTTGATTTGCCAATTTTCGGTTAGCGAAAAACCTAATGACATTAAGCCTGCTCTCCGTAACAAACGTTTGCGATTCGATATCGCTAATGACAGAATAGGATGTTTCGCGGGGTTACCTTAATTTTACTCACTCATTATAGAGAGTATACGCACAGGCAATGCAATTGCGTTCAGCAAATAATGAGTTGAATATGGATCGTATAGAATATCCTGCAAAGATCCAAGGTATTGGTAAATTCGAACAGCAAAATAAAATAGCTGTGAATGTATATGACCTTGAATTAGAACAAATAGTTCCATTCTTTATTTTCCAAATCCAGTATCAGAAACATGTGGATTTATTATTGTACAAAGGTCATTACTACTGAATTACAAATTCAAATAGACTGTTGTTTTACCAAGGCACTCATGATAACATGAAATATTTGTCTAATAAGACCTGGCTGCCATATGCTTGTCAGTGCCTGATGAGCATATGTCGCTGTGTATAAATGACATTTACTCAAAGATTGATATACCCGAAGTCTTGAAACTAATATTTAAAAATTTGCATAAACTGCAAAGCGCATTCTATATTATATATGAATGTCTGCTTGAAAAAATTAGACGGGTGTGACCCTGATCTCAATATTTCTACACAACAGCATGCCATAGCAATACTCCTTACAGATATGGATTGGTTGAAGTGACATAACGTTGCAACGATAAGTTGCAAATAGGAGAGCCAGAGATTTCCTATGGTAATGACACTGTCAAAACGTTTTTAAATGCGATAATTGAGTGTCTGAAGCTTATCAAAATACTGATAATCAGGCTAAGGATATAATGACTGATAATGATAAAATGCAGTACAAGATCGTGGAGCGGTGTGATTTGGGTGGGTGTAATATTGTTCCTACCAATAAGACAAAGATTATCGGCACATTTGTGGAATATAGCTCGATACTACATATTTGAAGTCCAATATAGGCATAAATTGTCCCTAGACGTGATTTGCTGTTCCATGATTTGAAATGTTCACTTGATTATGCACTAGCCAGGTGAAGTCTGCACTAACGGTATTGGAAAGTACTAATGTTTCTTCATTGGGAAACAATGTAAGACTTCTGCTAACATTAGTTCTATAGTTATCCAATCTTCTGACTCTGAGCAGGAAGAGATATTTCGGAAGGTTACGACTCGTTTACGACAAGTTGAGTGTAGCTTGACTTTGTCCTGTTCGGCTATCGAAGTGGATTCAACGGACAGTGCTATGGTACGAGCTGGCTGTACGTGTTTTTCTTGCCGCCGTATGTAGCTCTGTGGATAATTTGTCTAGTCTAGGCTGACTATATTGGACAGACTATGGTATCCTGGCACATGATTTGAAATGTTCCCTTGATTGCGCACTAGCTAGGTGAAGTGTGCATAGTCTTGAAATTGAGTGTACAGCTGAAAGTATGGAAGCGTACTTATGCTTTCTCATTAAGAGAAAATGTAAGATATCTGCTAGCATTAATTTTATAGTTGACCAGCCTTCTGACTAGAAACAGAAGGCGATTTTGGGTAGCTTAGGTTTATTTACAATATACAATTCCTAACTACACTCTTTAGAAAAATTATTAGATAATTTGAAGCAATATAATGTCAACAGTTTTGCTGCTATGAATCACTATTATGGTAGTAACATAAATTTGTTACTACGTAAAAATGTTTATTCATATGAATATATGAGTGACTATGAAAAATTTAATGAGACGAGTTTACCCCAGAAACAAAATTTATATTCTAGTTTGACAGATAGTGAAGTTAGTGATGAGCAGTATGCGCATGCTCATAAAGTTTGGAAGTAGATATGGATTAATAATTTGGGGAAATACCTCGAGTTGTTCTTGTGTACAGATGTATCATTATTGTGTGATATTTTTGAAAACTTCCGTATATATTGTATCGATAAATTTAAGTTAAATCCAGTACTTTATATAACATTGCCAGGTTTTGCATGGGATGCGTGTTTAAAGTTAACGAAACTGACTTGCAATTACTGAGGGATCTAGGCATGTATACCTTTATTGAAGAAGGTATATGTAAGAATGTATCAGTAATTTCACAAAGGTACTCGAAAACTAATAACAAATATCTACCTGAAACAAACAATACAGCCTTCGCACCGCTACATATTATGTATTTAGACGCCAATAATTTGTATGGCTAGCCAATGTCACAGAAGCTACCTTGCAGCGATTTTGAATGGTTGACACACACAGAAATTAATAACATTTGGTCTGCTATTAATGCATACTTTTGTAAAGTGTATGCTTAAAATGAGTAAAGACTATACTAGTGACCGTAATTATATTTCAAACCCAGCAGAAGGAATCGTAAGGAACGTGATTGAGTTTACTAATGATTAAACGAAGCAATAGTTTTGTTTGCTATGGAAAAATACCCGGCAGAACTGCAGATAAATAAAAGCAAAGAAGTAGTTTGGAACAAAATGGATTAAACGCGGTTGAATAGTTAAGTAATTATGATAAAATATGCGATTCAAATTGAATTTATAGCTGTGTTGCTTTTGTTAACTTTGTAGCAGCCATTGGTATAGGTACATATACATACTTTTAAAAATGTGACACAGTATATTAACAAATAGAATGGGTTATGAAAACAGAAAACTAAATCCAGTTTATTGTAAGTGTAAAAAGCTGGAGTTTGTTAATAATATGAAACCAAATATTTCATAGAGTTTAGCTGTATTAAACATAATAGCATTTTTATAGGAACGATTAATGAAGAGAAGGGTTTTAGAACAGAAAAACGGGATATTGCGAAATTTGTAGACACAATAGCAAAATTGAATCCGAAAAGAAATAGTTTGATAAATGTTGTTAAAAATGACGTCATTACGAAATACTCCACTAGTTAACAGTTTAAGTACAACGAATTTTTGGAAGGTCCAGTTCAGTTAGATTTTGCAGGCGATAGAGTTTGGTGCATTTATAACATTGTTGCCTTTGTGTTGAGTGAGTATTTGGCAGAAGACATAAAGCAAGCTGAAGCTGAGGTCAAAATTTTTGAGCAAATTGTAGATTTACTGGAGAGTATATTGATGAACTATAAATGGAACAACACAGATTACAATATTTGCTTCCTGTGCGCGAAAAAATGATTTTTATTCTGTAAAATTTATCTTAAAGCAAGTTAATCAGATATGTGTCAATAACCATGGCATATTTTAAAGTTTTTGATATTTTACCTAAGTTCTTAGTAAAAAATAAAATTTACATCATGAATTTATTAAAAACTGATATATACCATAAACCAGTCTTCTCAACGACTCGTGGATTAGGGCCACTGGCAATACCACGTAAAAATAAAACACTGGACGAGGGTACACGGAAGGTGCAGTAGAAACGCTTATAATGTACCAGTGCATAGAGGTAGCATTGACGTTGGCAAATTGGAAGCCTACAGCTAACGCCATTATCACAAGTATGGTGGGTCACCACCATCACCGCATGCAGTTTTAGTGATTTAGAGGAGACCGCAGAACCGGAAACACCTCATTTTCCACCTACACCTCATTTGAGCTGGAGGTGGTTCGAAAACCGAACACACATGATTTTCCACCTCCACCCCTACTGCCACCTTCTGCTACTCCCAGAAAATAGCGAAAAGCTTGACTTCGCCCCCGAATAATCACTTCGACTATCAAGATTTAGTTCAGCAGTGGCCGCATACATTTGAAACAGAACTATGACATTGAAATCACTGTTTTCAATGCATTACTATGTCTGCAGTGTGAGCGAAATTAAAGACATAATAAATAATGGCAAAGTTTCAACTGCTTACAACGTAACTAAACAGTTGTTGCAAAATGTACGTCAACCAGATACGTTGTTAGTGACTTCAAAATTTTGTTTGCTATATAATTTTTTCCACCATTTTTTAAGACCGTAACTATTTATGTAACGCACCTATCCGACTGATCAATTTCAAAGAAATATCAAACAAATTACTAGTATCTCGGGTAGAGCGAGGGGTGAAACGAAGCGAGTGTAGTTTCATCTTTAAGGTATCATTTTGTTGAATCACCTGTAACAGGCTCTGCTTAATGTATATATACCACATAAACCCGCTTGAACACTGAAGCCATTAAAAATCCTAAAAGCTCATCGACCTTAAGCCCATCGCAAACAACTGACAACGCGTCAAGTATTTATGCTGGTGTCTAGATAACCAAACCATCATATTCAGCCTACCCGAAAACCCATGTAAACAATATTCTTGCTGACCTGTAAGCAATACGCAATCAAATAACTACGTACAGATCATATTTGTAAATCGGGTTCATTGACCCTAAATCCGTTGAAAACTGATAACCAAATAATAACTAGATAACCAAATTATCGTATTCGGCCTTCAGAAATACCTATATATACCATTTCTAATGCCAACACACGCAATACATAATCAGACAAATAAAAACGCACTACATTTTGGAAATCGCATTCACCAACCCTACAACCTTTGAAACCCAACGAATAGTCAAGTTGGACTCTAAATAGCAACACCATCGTATTCAGCACATATTATAACCTAATACGCACCACTTGTGAAAACAAGCAATGACACGCCGAAAATTGAAAAATCGCATTTCTGGCAAATTGTCGACGAACCATATTCAGGTCCACAGCGGTCCAGACAACAGTCATGGTCAGGAAAGTTGTAGATTGCAATCAGCAGATTCTGTAGCTTTCCATTTTTCATTTTGCATTTTTTCATCTTGTGCATTGGTGGTCTCTATGTTTAATGCGAAGATATAGGTTGCGAAACTACGGTACCCCTATGACCATATTTGGCAGAGAATCCTTAAAAACCTGTTTTTGCCATTTTGACCCGGAAATATATGACATAAACGAAATTCTGATTAATAACGGCGAAAACATTCACATATTCACTTACTCAATCGTAAACCAAATAAAACATATTGTATCCCCGATTTTGATTGCTAAAATATGTGAAGTGACTGAAATATTGGATTAATGTCGACGAAAACATATACACAATCACTTACTCAATCGTAAGCCAAATGACACATATTTCATTCCCGGTAACGATTGCTAAAACATGTGACGTAACTGAAATATTCTGATTAATATTGGCGAAAGCATACACACATTCACTTACTCAATCGTAAACCAAATAAAACATATTGCATCCCTGATTTCCATTGTTAAAATATGTGAAGTAACTGGAATATACTGATTAACAACATGCGAAAAAAACACACATTCACTTACTCAATCGTAAACTAAATATCACATATTGCAACGCTGATTTCTGTTGCTAAAATATGGGAAGTGACTGAAATATTGTGATTAATATCGACGAAAACATATACACAATCACTCACTCAGTCGTAAGCCAAATGACACATATTTCATCCCCGGTTACTATTGCTAAAACATGTGACGTAATTGAAATATTCTGATTAATGAATGTGAAAACATATACACATTCAATTACTCAATCGTAAACCAAATAACACATATTGCATCCACTATTTCTACTGCTAAACTATATGTGAGTAACTGAAATATTCCGATAAATATCGGCGAAAACATACACACACTCACATTGCTCTGCGACCCAAGGTTATTTGGGTACGGGGGTATTGCGCGCCAATGGGCGGCTGGAAAGTTTTACTTGTGGGCTATCGGGCATGGGAATCTCATTGTCGGTGTTGATTTTGCTCCGCGACCCATGGTTTCATGGTTTACTCGAAAGGGTACGCAGCAGCAGAGGAACAATTAATGGTTGCTATTACCCAGGATAAACCCAACGGTAATGAATAGTATTGTTAATTGTATGTGCTCTTTCTGTACTTTTACTTGACTATTGTAGTAACCGAAAATACATAAATTAGCTTACCGTCACCGCCATGGATCGCTTACCAACAAAAGCCAATAGATTCCAGTAAATTTTACAGCTTGCTATAAGAGACTTTTGTCTCTTACAAATGCCCGAAGTAGACACAAATCTCTTACAGCCAGCTAAATCAGACTTAAATCTCTTTCACTTTGCCGTAACAGATTTATGTCTCTTTCGGCTAGCTGCAAGAAACTATTGTCTCTTATGACCAGCTATAAGAGACAAATGTATCTTACAGCTATCCGTAAGGTTTTGAAGTCTCTTACGGTTGGCTTTAAAAGACTTTTGTCTTTAACAGCAATGTATTACAAACTAAAATCTCTTATAGCTGTCCTTAAGATATTTTTATCTCGTATGGCCAGTCGTTAAAGACTGTTGTCTCTTCTGGCCAGCTCTAAAAGACAAAAATCTCTTACAGACGGTTGTAAGACACTAAAATATCTTACAGTTGTCTATAAGAGATTAAAATATCTTACAAATGGCTATAAGAGACAAAAGTGTCTTATAGCTATCTGTATGAAACTAAAATATTATACAGCCAGCCTTAAGAGATTTTTGTCTATTACGGACGGCTGTAAGAGACAAAACTGCCCGGTTTTTGCACGCATTTTTCTGTGAATGCTGCATTACTCAATCGTAAACCAAATAACACATATTGCATCGCCGATTTCGATTGCTCGGCGAAAATATACACAGATTCATTTACTCAATCGTAAACCAAATAGCACAAATTGCATCCACGATTTCTATTGCTA
Source organism: Trileptium ribeirensis (assembly GCA_030248225.1). Taxonomy (NCBI): domain Eukaryota; kingdom Metazoa; phylum Nematoda; class Enoplea; order Enoplida; family Thoracostomopsidae; genus Trileptium; species Trileptium ribeirensis. Next base: position 11,262 of record JASANE010006146.1, on the reverse strand, counting down.
AAATATGTGACAACTGAGATATTCCGATTAATATCGGCGAAAACGTACACACATTCACTTAGTCAATCGTAAACCAAATAACACATATTACATCGCCGATTTCGATTGCTCGGCGAAAATATACACAGATTCATTTACTCAATCGTAAACCAAATAGCACAAATTGCATCCACGATTTCTATTGCTAAAATATGTGACATAACTGAAATGTTCCGATTAATAAGGGCGAAAACATACATATTTTTTTTTTTTCTTCTCCGTCTTTCCTTCTTCTCTCGTACTAGCCGTACGTCCGGTTTGCTGTGTGTGTTGTGTTGGTAATATGAAATGTATTCACTTACTCAATCGTAAACCAAATTACACATGTTGCATCCCCGATTTCGATTGCTAAAATATGTGACGTATGTGCGCTTTCAACTCCATTAGTAACGGTATAGTTTTGTTGCAATTGAGGTGATTGTAGACGAAATTGCGACAAAGAACCAATTATCAATAACACGCAAGTTGCCATAATGAAAGCAAATGAAACTATCGCGAATGCCTAAAAGATGATATAAATTCAACTACATTTCAAATTCAGAGCTGATGGTTCGAGTGAACTATCAACCAACTATAAAACGTTTTTTACTGAAACAAAACAGCAGGCTTTGAAGCTACAGAAAGGAAACTGACAATGTTTTGATGTCTGTACATAACAATATATGACATGACATGTCTGTTTGTTCATGTCTATACAGAAAATTTTACAAGTAACTATAAACTTAGTTCACATTTTTTCTGTGGTTAAACCCAAACCCAAAATTCGTTCTAATCTAGGTGTTATCACATTAAACAGCAGGCTTTGAAGCTACAGAAAGGAAACTGACAATGTTTTGATGTCTGTACATAACAATATATGACATGACATGTCTGTTTGTTCATGTCTATACAGAAAATTTTACAAGTAACTATAAACTTAGTTCACATTTTTTCTGTGGTTAAACCCAAACCCAAAATTCGTTCTAATCTAGGTGTTATCACATATAACATAATAACCAGGAACCCATAAGTTTCGAATTTTCGCAGTGAAAAACATTGTATTGATCGTAAAAGGATTCATATTACAAGAACAATACTATTCGCTAGACAATAGAAGGGTAAGAACAAGCAATTTTGTAACACAACTTCGTGGCTGTTGCTGATAGTTTCTACGGCTAGTGCTTGTTTAGCGATATTTGGTTAAAACTTTAGCAATACATGTAGCCTTAATCTGTATAATTATAGCCTTGATATCTCAGGTAGGAAAAAGTGTACAAAATACTTTACTTTGACCTGAATTTTGTGAATTTCATTTTACAATTTAAGACTTGGTAATTTACAGTTTTTATGTAGTTTAAGAAATCGTATTGCATGTTTAACTTTGGTGCACACGCATATTGTTAATAATTTTCAACTTGTTGAGTTTTGATACTAAGTAACAAACACGGTTTTTGGAAATAGTTGAGGCTTTTATCGCGAACGCAAACATTTTCTTTGCAACGAAACAAAAAATAGCAAACAACTGCGAGATAGCATATAGAAAATAAATAGCTAGTTTTAGCTTCGTAATCGGAACATACAAGAGCAAATTTAGATGAGGCAGGCTGCTCAAGAACTGTCCAAATGCGCTTTCGCGTTCTTGGAAATAGCCGACCGGAGTAATCAGCAAGAGAAACATGGCCATGATCGACGTGATGACGTTTCGCTTGAATCCGTTGTGAAGCTTTGTGGATGTCCTTTCTCGATGAGGGATGGCGCTTACGTGTAATTGTGGACCCAGAACTACTAGACCTGAAGCCAGGCTGGGACGTCTTCTTCTGCATAGTTTGAATAACTTGGAATTTTGTAGATGGATGTAGGCGCACGATTAGGCTGAGCAAATCATCCAGTTTTGCGTTGTATTTGTTTATCAAAGCATCACGTTCCTATTAATTATAGCTTAAAGATGTTTTCGTAATGCGGTCGGTATATCATATAAATTTCGAATTGCAAAAATATTTTAAGTTTTTATAGTATCCTAAAGCTGTGAATATGAATGTGTATACGACAGTTTCCTGGAAACTACCACCATGTCACGTGTAAATAGCTTAATTATAACCTAATATATCGACTCAAAAATTAGCAATAGGAACAAACCATAATGATATGGAGTAACAACGTTATGGTAGATATTAATAATTTCCTCATGTCGTCTATAGAGCAGCAAGCAATCAAAGTTTGCAGCATTACGGTATATTCCAAAAAAATTTGCAATATCTTCTTGTCACAGCCTGAATCTGGTAATGAATCTCAGAGCGGGCAGAACCAGTTTAAAAGTCTTTCACTGCCATTTCGAATAAAGGATTATTTTAACTCATAGAGGAATGTTTTGGAAGCACAACCGCTGGATACGCTCTACCAACTGAAAATGACTCGAAGAAAGCATCTCGAATTTGTGTTGCAATTTGATATTTGAAGCTGTAAGACAAGCTTTAGTAAGCATAAATTGATCTAGTTAAAGATGAAATCGTCGACTTCACGACTGTTCTATCTTTTACTAAACGTCACCGCATGCAGTTTTGTAATGACTTCTTTGCGATTTGCAAATGCTCATAATTTCGGTACCGTGTGCATAATTTCGATGTTGCTTGAAAGCAAAATCATCCAAGCTGTCTCTATACGATGCTTTCTCGAAACATGTTTATACCGATCGTGGAGTTGTGTGTTATAGTTAATTCTGGTCTAGTTTTTTACTACTACCGTGGCGTAATTCAATTAAGAAAATATATTTTATCCTCCTGAATCTAAAAACATGACTTATCTGCTATTTCAGAAGGGGCAATTTCATTATTGACGCGTTTAGGTGTATACTTTAGATAATCTCTGCTGTGTACTTTTTCGTGTGACATGGCGATTTTAGACTATTCTTTTCAGTGATTTCTGTATGTCTATATTCGTTACATTTGTTGTGCTTTGTTCAGTGGTCAGAACTATTTCGTGTTTAATGCAAAGACTTTCGATCGAGCGATATAGGACCTATCTGAGATTCTATAAAAATGTGGTACAGATATCGGATTTCAAAACAGAGCGTTGGGTTGCTTAAGTATTAGGGCTATATTAGCCGATATGAATGTGTATTTCTGCTGGAGTTACGTTAAATGTGTTAGATTTTTTGCAGTAAAATATTTTGTACCGTGAACATTAAATAGCTCTGTAGATTACAAGCCAGAGCGCGCACTATATCCGTAGTATCGCAAATAATTTTCACCAGCATTTCAACATTAACCTAGTCACTTGCAAAGGTAGTACCAACCTTTTCAGTTAGAGCACTTTCGTTGCCACAACAGTAACAATTCACATTGTCAGTCATCAACCAATAGTTAATATCGTGAATCAAAGCGCTAATGCAATGACAATTGGGATGAAGCAGATGTATCTCTCCGGTGACGTAGTAGTCTAGGATTGAATAAAATATGAATTGCGATCGATCGAAATAGTATTCATTTGTGTTCCTAAAATTAGGAAATCTCTAGAAGTTTTCTTCATGACTCTTATATGACACAACCATTTGAATTATTAAAGTAATCATATGTTGTCTATAGGTTGTAAGTTAACGCAGGAATAACGACTCGAGTTTGCGTTTACGGATTTAGTAGAATGATCATGAAAGTCATAAAGATCACAGTGCTGTTATTTTACACTTGTAATAGGTTGGAACTGTTAATACAGCTATTATAGATTTCAGATTTGCGTTATGTTTTTAGGCTAACATATATTGCAAAGCTTTCTAACTTGTTTTTGTAATTTCGTAATTTTCTGTGTAAATTTCATTGTATCTTATAGACCGACCACTTTAAAAGTGAAGGATTGGATAAAATTTGTCTCATAAAAATTAAAATTACTTCATCTTGATTACATCGCCAATATACATTTGTGGGTGCAATTTATTAGTAAACACAAATCTTGAAATAGCCGGGTAATTACATACTATGTGTAACGGCCAGTACCCAGAATTTGGGTGCACCGAATTTAGCAGGCCATTCAAATTATCAAATTGTAGCACCCACTAAATTTATGTGAAATGCTGTACGTTTTGCAATGCGATTATGTTATATGACTTTTGCTTCACGGTTAAAAACTTGGACTAGCTGGAATAGTTTAGCTTTAAAATATCAGGCATTTTTGCATTCAATAATCGCATGTTGCCTATTACAGTTTAGGCACTAAATTCGACTAAAAGTGCGGCATTTTTGTTCCAAACCCGCAGCTTCATTGAAAAATATAATATCCAAGTATTTTAACGCAAAGATATGGTCCTCTAGTTGTACTTTTCCTAATTTTGGCTATGTCCAAGCTGAAGATGGTGACGTCGATAGTTCAAATGTATTTCTATCTTTTTCTGAAATTTATTTTACGGTGGTTGATATATTGGCAAAGTTTATTACATGGCTAGGCATTAAGATACGTAATTCTTGGTTTATTTCCTTGTTTGCATTTTTGCTTGTTGCGCCAAGTATCATCAGTTGAATTTTTACGGCGGTTGGGAATTCACCCCGAAATGGGCCTTTTTATATATAGTGTCAATCGCTTGTATTTTCAGCTGCACCCGAAATCGATTAAAGAGATTTTGATATGGCTTATCAATTGGTCGCAAAGGTCAATTGATAAAAACACGAGGAAAATCATGGCTTTAAACCAGAACCCGGCTATATTTAGCAACAATTTACTACACATGTACATTATAACTAATAATCAGTGTCGTTATTATAAATACTAATTAGTTAGCGTGCGCTTTTGCCGTTTATATTAAATCCAAAAAGCTATATCGTACTTCAAATAACCGTCACATAGTGGCATTGCATCTACGACTGAAGAACAATTGGCAATTTTACCAAGTCGTGTAGACGGATAGAGCAATAGTGTAAGCCGCACGAGTTTAAAACTGGAACCACTAACATTAATGTCAAGCGTTTCATTGAGATTTGCATTTTCGGCAGGATCACAAATAACAACAGCGCTGGTTCCTGATGACCCAAACACAGGTACTGAAGCAATCCCATTTTCTGCCTCTTCATTTTGACTTGACTTCCCCGGACTGGTTTGTCGAGTTCGGATAGACAGAGAAGCCTCAGTCTCCGACGTTGAATGTCTTGTCGGTCGCTCAAGTGATGAAAGGGTACTTGATCGTAATGAAGCATTGAAACAATGCATAGTTACTGATTATATTAAAATACCTGAATACCACTTATATATAAATATATATTTATATAAATTTACCAAATATATATCACTATATATCGTAGTTGTGTCAAGCAATTTTACTGAAAACCTCACGTTGGTGTTGTGGTGGAATGACATTAAGATGCGTGCAGCTTGTGACCACTTTAGTCATATGGTTGCAACCACTGCCCGCAAAATAGGGAAAGCTAATGACTACATATACACCTAATATGCAATGGTAGTCAACACATCTACATTACAAGTGTAGTGGAAGCGACTATGTCAACATTATACGTGCAATGGAGGCGACCATATCTACACTTCGTGCGCAATGATAACAACTATAACATAGTTTGTGTAATCGTAAATACCATACATATAATTCGCATCTTATATTGTATATACGAAATTTAGATATGGTAACTACCATTGCACGCGTCATGTAAATATAGTTGCTACCATTGCGCAGGAAATGTTGACATCTTCGTTACCATTATACCTGTAATGTAGATATGGCCACTACCGGTTCACATTAGTTGTGTAGTCGTTCAGTGTGCTCATTTTGAGTGTAGTGGTTGCAACTACATGATTAATTTGTCCACTAGCTGCACGCATCTTAATGTGATTCTTGCATTGCGGCTGCATTTTGCTATAAGAAGCAGACTTTTATATTTGTATTAGCTTCTTAAAATACTTAAAATAGTGCCTTAGGCTTTTGACTGAATCATTGCTTCAAAATTTCAACCCATTCATGTATTTTGCGCTTAAATGGCCACAGCGAACATTGCGAAATGTTGTAAGTTACTGTATTTATGGTTGGCATATGTTTGCACATGCGTTCTTATTCCCCCGCATTCCGATATTCTTTATAGAACCGAGCAACAGCCTGTAGAAAGTTCAATGGATCGCGTACGCAACCTTAAATGATGCAATCCGAGTTCGATTCATGGCGTTGGCGTGAGTTTGTCAAACTTTGCACAGTACCCAAATTAATTCGGGCTTGAAAGAGTTAAATTGTGAAATATACGAGGCGCCTCGTCTGCAGCATATGTTGTGCCTTTTACAATATAAAGCTAGCATCCAACAACCATCCTGGTCTTTAGGTAAGGCATTATGTAGGCTTGTGTAAACAACAGCATAAAGACCTAGCATTGAACAAAAAAATTCAATTTGACGGGTAAACAAAAAATTAATCAAATCATTATGCTATATGCTAAATAATCATCATTATTTATATAGACAGACTGTAAAAATATACATTTTTGAAGCAAACTTGAATTTTTTTGCAGATTCTGTGGCTTAAAACCTGTCGTATGTTTTTAAACAGCTCAAAAATTTATGAGGCGAAAACTAACAATACAATCAATAGTCTAAAGTAGCATATATATCGCTTCTTCACATCTTTACGGCTTAATATAGCCTCGTAATCATATGAATTGTCACATATAAATACACATAACATGCTTACATATATATACTTTATATTTATATACACATTCTATATCGCATATTGTATACAAAATATAATATATAGGTCGATTAATTCATGTGCCATTCATATATAATATTATCTTATATTCTTTTGAGCATAGCCCAGCTTTGGATTATGCACCCTATTTTACAACTAGAAATATTTATTTCAACTGAGTCAATGAATAGGATGGGCTGATGCAATGCCACCATAAAATTATTGCCGAGCTCATGATTCACATATAATGTTGTTAGGCATTCATAGATGTTTCAAAGATTTTGAAGAGACTCTGTGGCATAGATTTTTACATTTAAAACGTTTAAACAGTTTGTGTTAAATGTAATTTTTCATGGGTGCTGATTTTTTAAAAAATTATACAGCAATGAAATTATACCTAACGCCTAGTGCAACATATATTTAAATTAATACATGTATTTGTTCGCGTTAGCTACTGAGCAGTTTGTCTAAAACCAAGCATTTTTTGCTTTTAGCCCTTTCATACCCACTAGGGCCAAATGGACCAACCGCACATTGTAAAGCATAGTTTTATCTGAGAGATTGTCATATGATCTATGTTTGAACCTATGTAGTGCGCTCGAGTTCTCAGATTACTTAAGGAACCGAGCAACAGGCCCAGATAAGTTACCGGTTTGTGCACGTAACTTTCAAGTGTACAGCCCGCAGTTAATCCAATGCGCCGATGCGATTTCGTCAAATATTGCAGAATAATATTATTTCATGATAAAGCTATATGGGCCGTCCTAACAATGTTTAAAAAATATATATTCTTTGCACTGGTCGTCGGCCTGTAACCAACAACGCGACGGTCTATGAAATTCGGTAACTTCGAATGTTTGTTCGGAGGTATATCCAAAATGCTAAGTATATGTGTCTGTAATGTAACTGTTATGGTGTTCCGACGATAAAACTATTCGATCAGTAACTTGGACATAAAAATCTCAGAATAGATAAACGAACTATCGGAGATACTGTTCAATGTGAAACATTATACCTAACAATACTTGCATGCCTGTAACTTTAATCGAATTCTTCAGGTCCAGTAAGGGAACTATATCTCGGTACGAAACAATTATACATGTATCCATATTAAGATTCAATGGACAGATTCTGTTCATAGTCTCAACCTCTAACTTCTTTACATTGACTCACTCCCGTGCAACAGTTTGTCAATACAATATCAAATGTTTACAAAAAGCACAAATCTTCATAGGTCGTGATGGTCAAAGTGGTTCGGCTTGCAAAATATAGAGACTTAAACTTTCAGATGAAAGTTATACCTTCAATCAATTTCCAAATTTTAGAGCCTTAATAAAAATCCTGATCCGACTCCAGTGAACTAGTTGCACCGTTCTGCGCCCATAATCTGGCATATTACGTATTTTTAGCTAAGTTACACATGTTCCTGTAGTTTTCGTATAGAACTCTAACGTTCAGACCATTTGCCTAGGATTCCGCTATACTACATTTATGCACTTTTAAAATGCGAATTTGAGTAGCATCCTTAATTTTTGACTCGGTTCTTACGTTTTGTGCCTATTTTTGTGCGATTCCGTAATGTCCCTAAAATTTTAGTCATAGTACTGATAGTGTATATTTTTACAAGAAAAATTGTGACGTAGTCTTGTTAATAGTAATATCGCTCAGCATGTAGGATAGTATTAGTCCATGTTCTACGAGAGGTGACATAGGCCGGCAGAAAACCAACTTAGGCTTAGACTAAGTTTAAAACTCGGTTACTTATTTTTTGGTATTGAAGCCACTGATAGCTACCTCATTCCCGCGGTTGAGCCTGAAAACAATATTACAATATGCTGTTGAAAGACTAAACACATCGTTGGTCTTGCAACAACTTCAATTGTGCATAACGAAAAAACGTAACACATATTAAGCTATAACGACTCTCAAAACACAGCTTTTATAGTGAAGGTCCTGCGTTGAAATGTCTGGACGTATTGTTAGCTATGGTAAGTTATATTACAAGTCAGTAGTAGCATAACCAACATTGCGTTCAAGGATTTCAATGCACGGTTCCATTATTTTCGCTGGATCAAATTCGTACTATCGCACTCGATTAAACTAATCCTATTCGTGTACACAAATCTCTGAACGCACGTTTCCTATGCTACAGCGATTTACTTGTATAACTTCCGTTTGTGGCATTGTTTTTTTTGCGTGTTTGCCATGTTTCTCATCTCACCTGGACTAAAACAGCCGTCACACATAATGCTTCGCAGGGACCGTTGAGTTTTTACACTTTTTGGGTCATATGTTCAACCGGAAATCTGTTATATTGTGATCTATGCTCCTATAGTTCTATTTGTTAATATTTGTAAGCATAGATAGTATCGACTTTGAGATATACTTTAATCGCTTATCAATTATCATCAATATAATAAACGACACAACATCGTCTTCAATCACCTTTTCTTAGTGCCATATTAGTCCCATAATGATTTTATAAGTTAGGAGTATCACTTCTTTGCTTCGGAGTAAAAATATCCAAATGTGAAAATTAAAGTGCCGGCGGTAGTTAAACACCAACCTTCTGGCTTGGCAGGACAGGACAACGTGCTAGACCACTAGGCCACGTTTTAATAAACGTGTGCTGTATTACATTGTAGGTAATTGGAACTGTGGTTCGGGTTTTCCAAATAGGTTAAAAACGCTGCAAATATTCCAGCCTTAACAATTTAGATGTGGTAGAAAGAAAATAATTAACTGCAATACAGACTAATATGACAAAAATAATAACAGAAACATAGCTACCCGAAATTCGTGACTACAGCCAACAAATGTTTGTAATACAGTCAATCCAGAGCAAAAATACTTCATGTAATGGTTTCCCAGAAAATGGGTCCCATGCAAGCATATCACAACAGCTAGGTGTCATGCAAGTTATAATGTCTTGGGAAATGGTCGTCACGCAATTATATCGCAGAAAAAGTTTGTAATGCGGTCAATCCAGAGCAAAAAATATTTCATGCAATGGTTTCCCAGCAAATGGGTTTCATGCAATCATATCACAGAAACTAGGTGTCATACAATTTATATATAATGTCTTGGGGTCGCAGCAAATGTTTTCAATACGGTAAATTCAGACCAAAAAATATTTCATGCAACGTTTTAGAAGCAAATTTATCATATGCAATCATATCACAGCAACTAAACGTCATGCAAATTATGTCTTAGGAAATGGGCGTCACGCAAATAAATCACAGGAAATGTTTGTAATGCGGTCATTCCAGAACAAAAAACATTTCATGCAATAGTTTACCGTTATGTGGTTCCCATGCAATAATATTACAGCAACTAGGTGTCATGAAATTTATAATGTCTTGGGAAATAGGCTTTATGCAATTATATCAAGGGAGATGTTTCAATAAGGTCATTCCAGATCAAAAAGATTTCATGCAATGGTTCCCCAGCAAGTGGGTCCGCGTAATCATATCACAGCAACTATGTGTCATGCAATTTATAATGGCTTGGGAAATGAGCGTTGCGCAATTATATCGCAGGAAATGTTTGCAATACGATAATTCCAGAGCAAAAAAGATGTCATGCAATGGTTTTCCAGCAAGTGTGTCCAATGCAATCATATCACAGTAATTAGAGGTTATGGAATATATAATGTTTTCGGAAATGGTTGTCACGCAATTATTTCAAAAGAAATGTTTGCAATGCGGTCATTTCAAAGCAAAAAATATTTCATGCAATAGTTTCCCAGCAAATGGGTTCCATGCAATCATACCACAGCAACTAGGTGACATGCAATTTATAGTGTCTTGGGAAATTGGTGTCATACAATCACGTTATGTATAAACACCAATTTCGTAAGGAAATTCCAGACTGTGTTTGTTACTTGCGTGTCATGTAAATAAAAAAATTTAGTGTGACAGGAAAACACAAGCACTGAATCATAATTTGTTAATTTACCCTAGAAACATTATAAACTCCACGGGCTGCTTTTATAAAATCCAACTGATAATGACATGTATCGTCCTGTTGCCTTACTAAACACACACTTTTACTGCACACTTGTTTCACTTGACTGTTGTCTACACAATAGGAAATATGCTCACCGCATTACGGCCGACGTGAAAATGTGTAACGCAAAGTACCTAAACTATTATGATTCTAGTATGTCATATAGTGGAAACAATGTCCCAACCTAAAGCATGAATGTTTATGCACGTAACCGACGCACAAATGTCAATCTGTCAATTCACAAAAATATCCGTTACAACCATCTGGTTTACGTTTGGTAATAGCAACTATTAATTGTGGCCGCTGCTGTTGCGTAACTTGTCAGTTAAATAAACAATTGTTGCAGCATTCTTTACGATTTTTTCAGAGGTTGAACCCACAAAAAGACGCATTTGCTAGCGTACAAAGAATGATCCAAGTTGTCTTTTGAAAAGTTTAACAGTTTTGCTGGCTGTAGTCACGAATTTCGGGTAGCTATGTTTCTGTTATTATTTTTGTCATATTAGTCTGTATTGCAGTTAATTATTTTCTTTCTACCACATCTAAATTGTTAAGGCTGGAATATTTGC